>VZUA01064349.1:2950-22814 GCA_013401035.1 Horornis vulcanius | reverse complement strand
GCCCTGATTGGCCGGGCGCCGGCGGCGGGCGGCAGCCATTGGCTGCGGGCGCGGCGCTCTCCGCCCCCATTGGTCCGCCCGCCTGCCCCGTATTTTCAGCAGCGGCGGCGGCGGTGGCGGCGGATTCCGGTGTGGAGCCGGCGGCGGGATGCAAGGTGGGCGTGTGGGCGGATGGATGGATGGAGGGCGGCATGGGGGGATGGATGGATTGATGGATGCTCGGTACCCGGCGCGCTGCCCCGTCCCTGCGCACAGTCCTGAGCCACGATGATTNGCACCCCCCCGGCGGCCGCTGGGCGGGGGCTGCGCCAGCGCAGCGCCGGGGGCAGCGCCGGCCGCATCCTGCCCGCTGCTCGGGGGATGCGGCTCTTTGTGCCGGGGGCAGCGGGAGTTTTCCCGGGCAGCGCCGCCGGGAAGGCGAGGGGATGGATCCGGGGTGCGCTGCGTTATTCCCGGCGCCGGGGGTGCCCCGGGACCGCTGCGGGTGCGGGGTCCCCGCCGCCCGTCCCGGCGCTGCGCTGCCGGAACTTGGCGAGCGCGGAGTTGGCGCTGCGGGTGTCTCCGGTTGGGAAATCGAGGTTTTGCGTGTGCTGAATTGCGGAAAGTAAATGGGAATCGGCTGGGGGATGTTTTCAGATCCCTGAGGAAAAGCCGGGGTTCTTCCCATAAGTTATTTCTGTGGATTCGCCAGATATCAAATACCTCCCCTTCGGTTAATTGGAAATCGACGTGGTTAGGTGCGGTTATCTGAACGTACTTTGGTTTGAGTTTAAAATAATAAATCTGAAGTTAAACACTCTTATTTTTATCTTGCCTTGTAAATCTGTTATACGTTTCATGGACAAATTTAGCTCTGTTATTTTGCTATATATCTCCTTTCTTTTTCATGAGTGTTTTAAAATCAACTGTATTTATTATATTTAACATCTTATGAAAACCACATTCACGTTTTAACGTCTGAGTTTCCTGGTGGTTTTCATGGCAAAAGTTATTTCTGATGAAGATATGTTTTCCGACAGAGAAATCTGCTGACAGATTTTGCAACTTTTTTTCTCCGTGGCATTTTTCTCTGCAAAAGTCTGCAGTTAGGATTGGCTCCTGTGTTTTCTGTGCCATCTAGTAGTTAGGTGGGAAATTAAATACACTGTGAGCATCCCCAACTGGAGATGGTACTGGAAGCTGTAGTATATTTGTAAAACCATTTCTGTGACATGTGTGAAAAGTGGAGATTTTGGATAGAAATAATTGATTATGATCATTTAGAAATCAGTGCTTGAATGTTTCTTTCAAAAAAAATTGCCACTGAACCTTTAAGGTGCCTTATATAGAATTTGCGTTAAAATCAATGGTTCTGTCGGTGTAGTCAGTGTGATTTACATCTGCAAGTGTGATTAACCCCTTGCTTCTTGCCATTGCAGAGGCAGAAGGATGCTTGTGGGGCCAGCTCTGTTGCTAGGGCTAAAAACTTAATTTTTTTGTTGCTAGCCTGAAGCTGTGAGAATCAATACAGGTTTTTATTTTACACGGAGAGATGGAAGAATTTCAGTCAGGCCCTACCAAGCAGGAGCAGCCCCTGCTCCTCTGGGGTGTGGGAAGTGGCCAGGGGAGCTGCAGTGCCCCAGGCTCGTGTGTCCTCACCTCCTGCCCCAGCACCCATGGGTGCACAAACATCCTGACTACCGGCAGGGACTGTGACAGGAGGACCCTCGTTGGGAAAAATGATGATGGATTAGAACAGTACTTGTTGCACCACCGGTGATTTGTCATCTCCCAGGGAAAAATTGCGCACCTGTAGTTCTTTGATCATCTACCCAAATCGTCTGAAACGAGAGACACCCAGGGAATTTAACTTGAATTTATCAGTGTGCTGTAATGAGGTGATTGTGATTACTTGGGTAGGTGAGAAGTTCAGAGAGTTATGTATAAATTACTATTATTACGGTTAAATAAATGTTATTCATACAAACAATCTGTACTTTTAAAATGAAGCCAGCTACAGTTCAGCAACTTCTGTTTGAAAGTAGAAATACCCATGTGTACATTTTATGGCACTTTAATTTTGTTACATAATGGCATGCATAATTTTCATGCATTATATAAACTTTTTTCAGAACATCCTGAGAAAACAGACAAAATAAGGTCTACGTCTGTTTGATACCTAGTGAGACTTTTTTAGCCTAAGTAGCAAGTTCTGGTTTCTAATAGTGTGTAAACAAACTGCAGCCAGGCTGGCAGGCGTTGCCTGCTTGTGGCAGTAACAGAAATATGAAAGATGATGTGAGCACTGCAGAACTGAGTTACCCTCCACGCCTCCTGCTTGTTTTCTCACCCAGGCAGGTGAGGGGGAGCAGATGAAGGCTTTCCTTTCCCTTTGGCAGAGATTGCTTCTCTGGTACCAGGTAGAGAGATCCTGTGACCCCATGGAGCTGCTGAAAACCTTGCTGTTTCTTACTCTAAAAGTTGCAAAGTGTAGACTTAATATCTAAAGGAGATACATGTTACTAAAAAATGTATTTTCGAAGTAGGAATAGATAATAAACTCTTAATAAATATTTTTCTGAATAATTGAATGTAAAAAAGGGTCAGGAGGTCGGGTTAGAAAAAAGTGAAACCCTGTTAGTTGCTTTTTGGGGTTATATTTTTTCCTAATTGTTTCAGTTGGATAACAGTTAGATTCCAGTGTGCACAAGAAGATTCACATAGATAAAATGAATTTACTAAACATAGATTAGTGTAGGTTTGGGAACAGTAATATGGATAAATCATTCATTACAAAACAGTCTCTGAATTCCTTATTTTACCTACTTGTGAGTCTGAAACAATCAAAGTTTTAGCCGGTGCTGTCTAGTTGTTTTGTAACTGGTTTTTGTTTGCTATTTTCCTTTTATCATGACCTTGATGGACGGAGAGAAAACATTTTCATGGTGAAATGTGAGGGATTACTGAGTCTTCATGGTGGTAGTTTCTGTCTTATAGCGATGTGACTTATGGTAGCACTTTTCCCTGATAGCAGCAATGTTTATTTCAGAAGTATAATTTTCATATTTAAACACATGCAGCGCTAGATTGGAAAACTTTTAATGACAATTGCATGGCATGTTTGTTTGTAAATGATTATGTTGAATGACGGGAGAAAAATTAATTTGTAGTTGCTAAAGATCTGTGATTTTTATATCTGTTATTTAACAGAGCTGTAATGTTATCACTGAGCGCTGCCAGTTGGTTATAAAGTGCAATGTGTAACATTTCCTGGTAGTAGAGTTGCTCTAAGTGGAGAAATAATTTAAGCGGTACAAGGATTTTTATAGTCTTCATGTCACAATTAACTGTTTTGATGAAATATGAATTTACACAACATCTGCCTTTTGGGACCGGCGTTCCCATCGGAGCCCGCTCGCTTCCCACACCAGCAGCATCCTGCCTGAAGCCTCGTGGCAGGGCAGGATGAGCTGGAGCCTGCCTGGTGGACAGGAAACCACAGCAGCGTAGGGATTCACTTGGTGCATCTCCTTGGGAAACTCGGGCAGGAAATGCTGCTGCTTCTGGCTGTGAGTGTGAAATCTTTCGGTTTCACTTTAGCAGGGGGCCTTGCTTGGGCACAGCGAGGTCCCTGACCCGCAGCTGCCTCGTCCCATTCTTGCTCCTGCAGTCCCAGCTCATCTCCCTGATTCCTGTGCTTGTGCGTAAGCAAAACACATGGTGTGTGTGGCCTATTGATGGGGTGTGGCTTGGGGTCTGGAACACGGTTGTGTGCCAATCTGCAATAGATTTTGGATGGAACAGCACTCTATTTCCTGAAACAGATGAGGACTTGCTGTGAGATGGAGGAATCCAGCTGGACCCTGCAGTGTCAAAGCAGTGGGCTGTCTCCTCAAGACTCTTCTGCTCTACATCCTTGTAGTGGTCACCCTCTTACTAGGAAGAGCTGGCATTTCATATGGTTACACCTATCAAATTTGTCTCTTCATAGACCACTGGGTCTTTTATTGTTTTATTTTCCTGCACCATGGGGTGGAAGGTGCCTCTCACCACTCCTGGCTAAGCCCAGAGATGGTCATCAATGTCTAGCTGCTAACATTTTTGTGTCCATCCCAGGAGAGGCAAGTTCACAGGGGGTAAGGTAGCCTGAGAGACACTGATGCTCCTCCTTGGTAAGGGCTGGCTTGGGAGGGGAATTCAGGAGGTGCTTTTGGGAAGATGCAATTTCCCATCATGGGGCAACTTAGAGCACAATGAAAAATGTACCCTAAGTTGAGAGACTGTGGAAAAGTGTTAAAAATAATTCTGTACCACTTTTCATACATGGCCTGTCTTGACTAGTAAACTTTCCAGGCCGCTGCTGTCCCTCAGGAAAGAAACTGCAAGTGCAAGGTCTCAGCCTGGGATGAGCAATATTCAGTACATGGAAATGGTAGTGAAACATTGACGCTAAATGCTGTTGGCACAACATCCTCCAAAATTTGAGGCACAATTTTAAGAAACGAGTACTCAAACTAGAGGTTGTACAACTTGGAAAGTCTGGCGTATTCGTTCTCTTAGGCTGTGTATGCCATCTCAGTGCTCACTGCTATTTCTGCCATCATTCAGGGCAAAATAATTGAGGTCGCTCATCGAGCAAGCTGTGGTGTTGTGAAGACAGCAGCAGCCTGTGCCGTGTGCTACCTTTACATCCGCATTTTAGGAGACGAAGTAAAAATAGTTCTGAGTGTCATATCTTGGTGAATCCATCCAGCAAAACCTCCTGATTCTTGTACAGATATTTAGTTCAGCCTTCTTCTGCTGCTTCTACCTGAGTCTTTGCTTCTAATTGATTTCTTACTCAATAATTGCAAATTATTACAATTGCACGGTCAGAGTGAAAAATTATGTGTAACAGGTTGCTGTTATAGTGGAGATCAATCATGTTATCTTAGAGCTAGTTTAATGTGGTGAAGGAAAGAGCCCAGACTAGTTAACTGTCTCTTCTTTGGGTTATCCTTCTATAAAATGGGTATAATCGTTATAATAAAAGGTGCTTTAGGACTCACTAAGTATTTTTGAAGCACTTAGGAATCGTAGTTAAAAAAATAATTGCCTAGTAAATTGTCTACTTAATAAAATGCAAAAATAAAAGATGTAGAATATATTAGAGTTCATAATAATTTAAATAGATGCATGTAGTTTATTTACCTTCTCAATGAGAACTAGCAAGCATTGAAAGCAAATAGGTCTTTAGGAAAACTATACCGGCAAAATGAGATTATTTAAATTAAGGTTTCCAGTTCACTAGCTTAAATTACTTTTACATTTATGATTTAGGCTCTGATTTAGATCATACTTTGTACTGTTAGTGTTCAAAATTTATCATCAACATTGAAGCTGTGAACACAAAAGACGTTCTTGGCAAGACTTGTGGAATGCAATGTCAGTATATTTCTCTGGAACACTAAAAATTTAGAAAACAAAACCTTTCCCTTGACACTTACGACTTTTGATATATGAGGGGAAAAATCCTTAACAAGACAAGCTGCAAATGGTTGTATTTTAGTCAACAGACTAATGGGTGGCTGTTCCAATGGCCTGGAAGGGACCAAGGGCTGAGTAGAGGTACTGCTGGCACATGGCTCGGTGGTCATTGATCTTTTTAGAAGGGAAGGAATATTTATAAAGACTTTCTTGAATAAATAGCATCAATCCCTTCATCAAATATGAAAGGACTGGTAATGGTAGCTGTTGTTTTTGTTGATGAAGAGAAGTACCAAGAAAAATTGTTTTGCATTACCAGCAGAAATACTGCCGAGTGGAAAGGACTTCCTAGAGCTTTTTATTCATTTATTGTTCTGCTGAGTAATTAGAGGAACAAAATCTCTTTACATCTTTTTTACACTTGACAGATTGGCATTTGTTTTTCTCTCTGTTTAAAAAACCCCAAACAACCAACAAGCTGAGATTTTCTTCAGTAAGGAAGGAAGTTTAGACCAAAGTTTCCAGAATTTATGACTTACTCTTCTGTTACCACAGCTGGGAATATGAAGGGGAAGGTGTGGGCTCCATGTGAAAGTTGCAGGTAGCCTTGTAAGCTGGGCAAGGCTGTAAATCCTCAAAACCACCTCTGCCTCCCAGCAGTTTTCCACGGGTCCTGGGGCAGCCATGGTGCAGCGTGGTCCCAGGGGTGGGGGAGCCATAGGTGGTGCTCAGGTGAGTGCACTGAGAACACGGTGCACTTACCTCTCTTGCTGATCTCTTTTGGATGGTCAGAAGGGATGGACTGCTCACTCTTTTCACAGGACCCATGTATGCTCAAGGTTTTTTCAAAATTAAATGCCTGTGTAATCAGGAGCAGAAGAATGGCTCTGGGCACAGAGTTGCTAGCCCTTCACTTGCCTTTAGGAAATTTTGTAAACAGTGATCTTATTTGCATTTGTTAAGAAATGGTAATTTCAGCTTTAAATAATGATGCTTTAAATTGTGATTTGCATTTGTATCTTTACAGAGTAAATACCAGATTGCATACGTAGTTTACTACCTTCCTTTTTTCATTCTTCCTCAGAATATCTTGGAATAGAATAACCTATGAGTAGTTACTGTGGTTCATTGGCACCACATTTTGAAACCCAAGTTCAATCAACTTATTTCCTATCCTCTCAAAAAAAAAAAAAATACCCTTATTCGCTGAATTGTAGAAAAATGTTGTTTGGCTCATTTTGTTTGTACCCACTTTAGTGACCAGAATGTCAATGGAGGCTTTGTTTAAACATTTTTCTTTATTTTTTTTCCCTCCCAATCCCACCCACACATACACCTGTTCATCTAAGTCTTTTGGGCCACATATCAGTTTATTTGGTTGGGTTTTATGGCTTTTTTTTCTCCTCCTGCTCCATTCAGTTAACTGCTTGCTGTCAGTTCTGGCTCATCCCCTTGTTTTCTGTAAGTTGCCCCTGGAAAAAAGGCTTGTTTCCAAAGGCAAAGGGGTAATCTGGCTGGGAGTTGGATTAACTGTTGCAGTAGCTCATGATAAACATCTGTTGCAATACTCCCAGATGAGAATATTGCTCTCAAAACTATTTGCCGCGCATTTTGAACTGTTCACTTTACTTGTGGTTTTATTTTTTCCTCCTCCAATTACTAAATTCTTTGAAAGGACATAAATCCATAGAGCCCATCTTGGAGACTGTTTATTTTATGATACAGACAAGGAAATGGGGTTGTTGAGTTACTGTTCATGCGCTGGAACCCCTGAATATTTCTGACTGGAGCACGGAAGCGTGTGCATTCCTTAATAAAATCCAACTGCAGAGCAGGCCCCTGGGAGTGCTGCCGTGTGTGTCCGTGCTCTGCCTGTGCTGGAGTCCTTTGGATGTTTTCCTTTTGCTCTGAATTTGGCAAGATAAGACTGGTGGGGAGTGGAGTTTAACTTGGATCTGAAACCCAAGGGTGGGTATGTGGTTGGAAGGGTTTGGCCAACTGGGATTGGGACTTTGCCATTGAGGAAACCTTCTGCTGTTTATTTCGAATGTTTTTAAAACTTTGTTTGTTTTATACATTTTTTAAAAAGTTTTTTAATTCTAGATTGAATGGATGAAATAATGACAGTCTATCCGGCAGCTGGCTTTTGAAGTTAGGTCTGCCAGCAGCCACTTACTGCTGTAGCTGAGGATCAGCAAGCAAACAAATCAAGCTTTGGTAGGTTTTCCCAAAACATCAACAACCTTCTCCCCCACCCCACCCAAACCACAAAACCAAACCTTTCTTGGTGTCTCTGGGAAAATAACATTGGAAAGTAGTATGGAATACCTCAAATGGTGAGTGTTTTCCAACAAATAGTTTTTCTTTCTTGTGTTAATAAGGACAATGTTCTTAACATAATCATGTTCAAAATATTTTCCACCCATATTTCTCAGAAGCTGAAAAGTATTTTGTGCTGAATTCCATATCTAAGTGTTTCCTATCACAATCAAAGAAATCATCTGGGTACTTTACATATGTGTTAATCTTTACCAGAATTAACTCTCTTTGCATAGCAGTCTAACAAACATAGACAAAGAAAGGGAATTTCCAAATACTAAAGCTACTTGTAGTGAAATACAAGAGTNGTAGTGAAATACAAGAGTCTGTAACTTTATTTCTTGCTGATTTTTCTTAGGTCTGGCAGAACCCATGTTGTTTAAGCAATAAATCTGTAAGAACAGCTGTTCTGATTCAGAGCGGGCACTTACAATTCAATATCCTGTCTCTGATGGTGATCAGCAGGTATCTAGGGAAGCATACAAGAACAGTGATAAAGTGATGGAATTTAAGGTGAGATTTCTTAGTTTACCAGTTTTATGGTAGCATCAGAATTTTCAGAATCTGCTTCCTAATCATAACGCTGAAATGACCAGGGGACACTTAAGTGGGACTTAATAGCCTCAGCTTTCTCTTAAGGACTGTGGCAGTGATAGAATGATAAAAAAAGGAAAAAACCCTGAAAAGTAATGGATGGTATGTAAAAGAAAGAGGAAATAATGGGATAGGCTGGGAAAAGGGAAAAAAAGGGACTATAATTACTGAATTGTGTAAATAAATGGCAGAAAAAGGTTGGCTTGTTACCCAAGAGGTGAGACCCTCCTGCACTGGAGCTTGCTGAGACCTTGCCCTGCCGGGCTCAGCCATCACCTGCATCACATCATTTGGGCACGGGGAGAGAAAGGCAAAACCAGGACACAGAGAAATAGTTGGCCTGAGCCTGGTTCAAGGCAAGAAAGATGGTAGAGGACAGACAAATTAAGTGTGGGAGAAGAAACGCATGGGAAAGGGGAGCATGATGATGGGAGTGTCCAAGAAGCCTGTAGAAACTGAATTATTCTCTGTCTGTAAATATCCATCCATTCAAATTGATGAATAAAAAATGTTGTCTGTGTAGAAAATTTGTTTTGCAGGTTTGTACTGACACCCTTGGAGCATTGCTGTATTTTTCCCAGGCTTCAAGACAACCAGGATTTATTTTTAGTGCTGCCCTGGGTTCTCTTTTGTGGCAAACCTGTTCCAGCTTGCTGCAGTCATTACTACTAAGACCATCTAAATAGCAACTCAAAAAAGCTATTAAAGTAATGTAAATAGTAATAAATTATTTTGGCTTTGTGTGGATTAAAAGGTACACTTAGGATGGACTTGGTTTTGGGTCAGGTTTTTTAATGCTCTAGAGCAAAAGCGTGACAAAGCCTTACTTACATCACTGGTGTGCAGAGATGATGGTGCTGTACTTTAAATAAAAGACATGAGGGCGTTGTGACTGGGATATTGTCACTGGAGCAGTCACTTAAAAGTAGATTTTTAGGGAAGCTTTTAGAAAGGTGTATGGAAAACTGTTATTGACTATCTAAAGCATATTCAAGAATAATATCCAGGAGGTGTTACAGTGGATGAGGAGGTGTTAAAGCGAACTGCTCACCAAAATAAGTCATGCTGCAAGCTAGGATCAAACCTGACAAATCCAGGGTTTATTGTATGTATCAGGATGAAGAGAAGAGTACAAAAGGGCAAAACCCATCCTGAATTTAAACACAGTTTATGTAATCCTGTGAGCAAGAAGGAGTGTTGGTACAACCAGAGACAGGGGCAGCTTGGTGGTATCTTACAAAAAGGACATCCTCATCTGTGGCTAGAAACTAGGCAAAGGAGATTTATCAGCTCACAGAGAAGGTGGTTACAAGATTAAAAAAAATCTCATACTGGTCTTTAATAAGTTGATATTTTCATATATATGTATATAAATAAACATAAATTAATAATACTGGTGTGTATATGATATTGGAGCAAAGTTTCCCATAATTAAAGGAAAACAGTGCAGAAACAGCTTCACCAGTATGGGAACAGGAGGGACCAAGACACACTGTGTTTCAGGATTCAGCTTCATTTACCTTTTTAAGAGGATTGTAGGAAATGGATCTTTTCTCAGTTCCCAAGAAGGCTTTTCCCAGCCTGGCATTCTCAAATCCAAGGAGCCTGGAGTCTGGGGCTGGTTTTCTCCAACATGTGCCATGGAAGATGCTTTGATTTGCATGCTGTCACTGTGGCAGCTCTGGACAGGAGGACTACAGGAGTGAATTGTGCTTTCTCTTTTTGCCAGAGAATTTCACCTTTTCCACTGATTATCCATGCTCCTGAAGAACCTGAGTATTCGTTTGCTTTCTCTTAGCAAATAATTTTAAATGCATCTTCCACGGTTACTACTCTCAGTAGGAAAATAGGTGGTCTAACAAGGCGTATATAAAATAAAATTTTCCAAAATCTAATAATCTGGGTTATGCTTGCTGCCTTTACTATGCAGCTTTTTATTAAAAGGTTTATAAAGGTAACATGTCAACACTGACTTTTCCCTCCCATCGCAGCAATGTTTCTTGTGTGTTTTAGATGCAGTATAATCACCTTAGAATAAACAAACATTCTCCAGCATCAGCCTGGATGCATTTTTACAGCACACTCAGGACTTTTTTATGGATGGTTTTGTATTTTCTCTTCTGTTACATATCTCCGTGTTTGCCTACCAAATCCTTTCTAAGCATCCCAGTGATTTCATTGGCATGCACAAATAGATGTTGTTGTTATATATTAAACATAAAAGAGAATTTACTCTTGAATTTCAACCTTCACTTAAAAATATTTGGTTTTCCTATATCCTTACAGGATGGACTTGACTTTCAAAAGCAGATTCCTCAGAATCAGGGAGGAATCTGATGACACATTTGCACATCAGTTTACAGTGACTTTTTTACACTCAGATTTTATTTAACTTGTATAATTCTGTTGTGGGTTCTTTAGTAAACAGAAATAGCCCTACAATTCTGTTTCACAAATGCCTCATTATGCTGAGCTGTTAATAGTTCTGCTAGTATTGTTAAAGTAGTAAGAGAAGAGTAATAATTGCTTTGCTGTAATTGTATTGAGGCTAAAAATGCATTCTCATAGAATATTAATGAGAGCCTTTATTGAGGTATGAGTTATCGTTCTTAGGACAGAACATAAAACAAACAAACAAAAAAATAACCCAAAAAAACACCAAAAAACCCAAACAAACACACCCCCCCTTCCCCCCACAAAGTGCCATCTTGGAGGAACATAATAATAAAAATCAATAAGGCTTTGATTTAGTCTTGAACTCCCTTGCTCCTCCTCTCCTGACCCCATTTGTGCTTCCTGTAGGTCCTAGGGATCGGCTCTGCACCATATGTGCTCCGGTGCCTCGGCACCGCAGGGGGCTGGGAGACTTTTAACAATGAATTTTCTTTTTTTTTCTGTTTATCTCAGCCTTAAATTACTTTAGCCTTATTTAGTCTTAAAAACTGTGACTGTGGAGCTAATATTTTATGCAGCATTGAGAGGAGCTGGAAGTGCTTTTCATTGCTGTGCAAAATGCAGCTGGGGAATGGTGCAGAATTAACGACAGGGAGTTGTGCTCCTGAGAGTGTGAGCAGTAGTTTATTTTCATTTCTGTCATTAAATATCTTATTACCAACTATTTGTTTTTTCTTTCCTCTTCCCTGCTGTGCAGAAAAAAAAGGGTGATTACTAGAAGGTAAGAATTGTACAAATGCTGGAAAGTACCTTAAGTCAGTGACCTTCGGTTGACCTCCTCCACTGCTGGTGTGAGCCCTTATATTTTTTTTTCACAGCTAAGTTAATACCTCTGTCATCCTTTTCCTTTCATCAAATCTTACTTAATTTTATACCAAGTTGCTGATTTGTAAGCAAAATCCAAATATAGTAATAATTAAAAGAACGATCTCTTGTAAATCTGAAGAGAGTGCATTAGGACATAATAAAGCACAAGTGTTTCCTGGGACTTGCTTGACCATTAAAAATTCACAGTTTATGTTGCATAATACAATTTTCTGACTGTTTTTGGTAGCAGCTATTTCGAAATAGGCAAATGAGCTGCCGTTGCAACACTTGGTTTTTTCCAGACCCATTGATCTGAAGGTGCAAATTTGAGTTTGTTGTTTGTTTTCTGAGATTTCAAAGGGGCTTCAATTTATATTCTAAAGCATAGAATTTCTTTTTTCAGTCTCATGTACCAGCTCCTTGTCATCCTTCATTCTCCCTCATCTGACATCAGTTTCTCTCTTGTCCATTTAAAACTGAAACTTGAAAAACTGCAGTTTTATACTTTGTATTATTCTTCTACCCCGGAGCTGTTTTTAGTGTCTTTATTGCAAGTAGACAGATGGTGATATTTGGTTTCCTGTCAGTTTTAATGAATATAGATAGGAGTGATAAGAACATTTGCTTCGTTTAGCAAACTTCCTTTTCTGGCTTTTAATTAATGAAGTGCTCACTGGTGTGCCGCTGCTTTTGTATGTGCTACAGTAAAATCTCTTGTACGACTCAACTCGTAGTGTCGGATAATGAGAAAAGAGGATGAAAATAACTTTTTCTCTCAAGATCCTTTAAAGTTTACTTACCCAGATTTGGAATGCTGCAGACATCAGCCATGGAGCTGCTCGTACGAGCTGCTGTAGCAGCATCCTTTGTTGCTGCTTATTTTGGTAATATTTTGTTTTTATACCAAGAACCCAAAGGAAGTGGTCTGTGTGGTGTTCGCTTAACCTTGGGTGAGGTTCAGCTCAGCTTTGGAGCAATTTGCTTCTCATGCAACTTCTCAAATAGAATAAGGTCCACGGCAGAAATTTGGTAAAATGGAAAAGAAAACCCTTGGCTTTTCAAACTTTTTTCTCTGCAATTTGTCCTGCCTTGGAGAGAACCGAAACATTAATCTTTAACACTGATTTTTTTTTTTCAAATAGTTTGATTTCTGTATTAGCTTAGCACAGACTTTATTTGAGATTATTGTAAACTATTTTAGAGTCCATTATTTTAAAGATCTTTCTCCAGCATTTAACACTAAGGGGTTTTCCTTTCTCTTTGTGTTTATTGGGGTTTTAATACTGAGGCAGGGTCAGTGCTTGTAGGTGAAGTTGTTTAAATAATTTCTGCTTTGCCATAACAGTTTGAGTTATTTAATGGTAAAAGTAACCATGTCTGTGTGTGTAAAACATTGCAGTGGGTAAAGTCTGAATACTGGCTGTGGATTTAAAATCTGCCTTAGCTTAGTAGCTCTAACAGTTTTAAGATCTCACTAGATGGAGAGGAGTGAAGGACCAGAAGGTGATCTTTGAGAACATTATTTTCTGAAGCGTCTGACTATTGCTAATTCTGAAGAAATTGATTTTAAACCTGTTGTATGTTAATATTCCTGTTTCCTGAGTTAAAAAAAGGACTATATATTGTACTTTTTTCGGGACTTTTGTTTTGCTGTAGCCTTATAAGGGTAGGATTTGGTTCCCTGATGGCAAATCTGTTCAGGGAAAAAAAAGTTGGTTTATTTTAGCAAAGCTGTTTTAAAATACTCCAACAAGCCTGGCAGGAGGCAGAAATAGTTGTTATTTGATATTATTTCTTAGGTCTTTCTGAAAACGTCACAAAGTGCAAACCCTGTTCCTATGGAAAACTCTTCTCCCAGTGAAAAATGCCTCCATTTTACATGAGTTAAAAACAAACAAATTGTTTTCTCTGATGCTTTTGATGAAGGCAAAAAATCAGGTACATGTACTGTGTTCACTGCATGGATGGTATCACCTCTGCAAACAGAGACTGAGGTTTTGAACGCGTCCTTCCTTCCCAAAGGTCACAAGTAAGAAAACAAACCCGTGAAAGGACGTCTCAAGAAGAGCTTCTGTTGAAATAAATCCTCACTTTCTGTGCGCGCGTTCACTGTCGGTGGGTTTGCAGTTCTCGTGGCACTGTTGGTTTGTGCAGGGGTGATGAGGGAGGACGTGTGAGCCATTTCAGAGGGGAGCGTGGATCTCTGTGGGCAGCTGCAGCACTTCTGGGCCTTCTGCTTCAGTACCTGGAGGACAGCTCAGGTTCTGTGGGAACAAACCCAGGCACGCTCATGTACTCTGCTGTTGTCATGAGGGTCATTTCTTCTGAACCAGAAATTAACAGTGATCCAAACAGCAGTGCACAGAACCAGGGTCAGTTTTAATCTATTTTCAGTGCAGAAATCAGTGTTTAAAAAAAAGTGTGGTGGTGCCTCCTAATGTGTAGGCAAGAACATTTTAACTTTGTTAGTAGCAATATTAAGGTTGTGCTTTTATCTCTTTCTGGTTCTTGTCATCCTTCAAGAAACTGAATTGCTTTTCTTCTCTCTTATAATAAAAGAATGCTTTCTGATGCCTCTAAGCTGGTGTTCCTTGCTGTATTTGACAAATGTATTTGTGAATTTTATATGAAATCCACGCTTGAATTAATGGGAAAAATAAACATATTTAATTCAGGCTGAATAAAATCTTCTCCCTCTGGAAGGAGACCATAGTCTGTGTGTGGGGGGGTTTATTTTTTCTTTAGCATTTGCTTCTTATTCTCCGAATTATTGTAGTTGCATGTTCTCCTTTTCAATATTTGCCAAAATCTCCAGCAGTTCTTATTCTCTCATATCTCGTTCAGTCATGAGCCAGAAGGAAAGAAAGTCATCTGGAAAAGAAAACCCACAGGGCTTCATTCCCTTCCCACGCCCCATCATTTTCTCTCCACATATTTGAAGATGTGAAGCAATTTAGATCAGCGTTCTCCATCGTTCCTTTTTCCTAACCCACTTCCTCTTCTTGCAGAGAGAAACAAAAGGAAGATACAGAAGAGAAGTTGAAGAAGAAAGACAGAGGAAAAAAAATAGTGGAGAAAATCAGAACAGAGTTGGCTTTTCTAAAAGGAGTTGTCCAGGAAGCAAAATGAGCAGCTTCCCTCTTTTTTTTTTTTTTTCTGCTTTTAGCCCATCCCAGATACTACAATTCTGAGATAAGTGGGTCAGGCAAAAGGGCATAATTAATAGTGATTTTCACAGTTGCTGTGGGTACATAAGAATGGATTCAAGGAAATGTTGGCAGGCTCTCAGTGGAAAGCTCCCAGCTGAGCCCCAGGTTGCTATGCCCATCTTCTGCCATAAGATTTTGGGCTGTGCCAGCCAGGTGGGGACTGGATCAGAGTGGGAATAGAGCAGATGGATGCTCTACTGGATGCTCTAGTGGATAAAGTACAGCACATCTTAAGTGCATTGAATTTAGTATGGGACAGGATGCATTTGTGAGAGCAGCTGGGGAAGGGATGGATCAACCCTTTGAAAAGCATTGTGGGGAAACAAAGAGCTAAGAACCCCCTGAGTATACCCAGGGGGCATGAGGGGACATAATTTTTTTCAGTCCTATATTCTGAGTTTATTACTAAGGAGCATTTCTTGTGTCCCACATGCACCTCCAGTTTCTGTCACCTTGCAGTGCTTTGTTTGCTCTGGTTGGTGATCACGAAGCATCAGCAAGCCTTGCATGGGATGTGGTGCACATGGCCCAAGGACATCTGTGCATTTCTGCTGAGAGATTAACTTGATTTTAACATCTGGAAATAAGGAGAGAGCACGTGCAGCAAGTTAGAGTTTGAAAGTGCCACTGCAGAGAGACTTCTTTGAACAGATGTAGTGGCATTGCTGTCATGGAAGATGGAAGGACAAACCACTTGCATTGTTCAAATTTGCTTTCTGCAAAGTTTAATTTTATTTGATTTTCTTTTCCTGATGGAGCCAAGTTGCTGTGTTGTGGTCAGGGGATGGTGCCATGTTTTTGGATGCTCCCAAAGCCCTGATGGGTCTTTCCAAATTCTGGTGCCACATCAGCTCTTAAACAGGTGGAGCCCCTTGGATTAATATTCCCAACAGCCTCTGTGCTTGGATTACACATGCCCAACATCACCTGCTTGTGTTGTCACCAGAGCCTGCAAGAAAAGCTTTTCTCTTGTTGAAGAAATCCCTCAGCAGGAGCTTTTTACATCCCTATGACACATTCAACTCTGCCACTTTGGAAATTTAGTTGGTGGGAGCAGCATGTCCTGGTTGCTCATAAAGATTTGCTTCATCCAGCTGTGGCCTTTGAGGGCCAGCTGTTGGGAGATCACTAACCTGCATCCCTTGCTGGGGATGGGTTGGTTGTGAGGTTGGACACTGTGCTTGCAGAAGAATGGCAGTGTCTTGGATGGGTGCTCCCTGATGGAGAGGGGGAGTGCAACACCTTGGAAGGATGATCTTATTTTTTTGCCTCCAGAAAAGTAGTAAATTCATACTTTTAGATCTGTAAAAGTGCTTGTGGCTACCAACATAATGCAGAATAGTTGGCTTTGTACATGTCATGGTTTCAGCTCTTGAATGCAGAGGATGAAGCAGAAGCAGCTGAGGGTTGGGTTTTTATTTTAGATCAAGTCTATGTTTCAGATTTTAGGGCATATTAGTAGACTTCATCCTGCTGTTTCTCCATGTGGGTTTGAACTTTATGATATTGAACCTTTGTCCTTTTCATGAAAATAAAAAGACTGTTCTGTCTCTGGTTATGTCTGTGTTATTTTGGTTAAATAACTTGAGATCGTTATTCACATGATTTGAAATGTTTTGGGATTATTGCTAAAAAAACCCACCCAACTTTCTGAAGGATTTTGAAGGAAAAAAATTAATTTCTCCGTAAGCAGTAGCTCAGTCATCAGCAGGTCTGTTCTGAGAATGAGTGTGTACAGCCCACACAGGGGCACATTTGATTGTCAGATAGACATCAGTAACTGGTATTTTTCTTTACAAAAACTCTTCTGCTTAATACTGAAGATATATATAGTCCACTTTTTTTCAAAAAGAGCATCTGAAAAAGTGCTTTAGAAATGTTAGTTATTATCAAACAAACTTTGGAACATTTTAATTTTTCTAAATTACAGTATCAGTGCAAAGACAATAATTTGAACTGAAGGATGCTTTCCAGTTTCTCCATGCTTTAGACAAAACATTTGTGCATCTGTATAATTTTCTGTATGTTGAAAGTGCCATATGGAGAGGTCACTCTGTATTTCAATTGGCAGATGAAATAGGCTAGAAGTAGGAAGCAACTCCAAACCAAAGGGGTTTTCAGCAAAGGAAGAGCCCCAGATTTGCTTTTGTCCTGTGGTGGACATTTATACTGTTGACTAATAATTATGATTTGTTGTATTCTAACAAAGAGACATCAGTGGGTGATTTTTTTGTCAAGGGGAAAAAGGATGACATATGTAGGAATAATGCTGTCTATAAAAGCCAGAAAGCTTGAAGGCAAGCACAGTGAGCTGGAAAATGGTGATCTGTATCCTCAGTTAGCAAAATGTAGGCGAGCAACTGCAATTACATCTTTTACACACGAATGGGGGAAAAACCCCCTTCAGTTGTGCCTGAGTCACCAAAGCCAATTAAATGCAGGGGCTTGAAGAGAGAGATGATGAAAAGAATAAGGGAAGAAAATGCCAAGTACTTGGTAGAAGCTTGGAGGGGGAATGTGGTTATCATAAAGGCCCTTGGGGAAAATTATAGTAGATGACTTCATGATCATAAGAAGATGCTGCTCCTCCTCAGCTTTGTAACTTGCAGAGTAGAAACAGCACAACTTAGATCTGTCCAAAAAGGCTCAGGAGAGTGAGGACAAATTCCTGTTGATGCTCTGCTGTGAAGCAGTGGCCTGATGGCATTATTTGTCGAGGGGAAAAAATATATATGGCTGAGGTCTCCAGGAAGGATGGAGAACAAAATGATGGTTCTGCTTTGGTTGTAACTGAAAGCACGTTCTGCACCTTTGCAAAATTTAATACTAGTTTCATCTTGGAGAAACTCAGAGTGTGAGCTGTCAGCATAAGAGTGATGGACTTTGTTCCGATCAAGGAACAGGATGGGCAGAGGAAAGAACAGGCTCTGAACCTGAGTGGATGTTGGAGGAGGAGGGCTCATTTCTGGGAAGGAAAGGCATGTCAGAAAATAGAGTTAGGAAGTGATAGCCTTGGGAAGGTCAGGGCTGGAAAAAACCAGAAGTGGTTAACATTGTGAAGGACATGAGTTTGAGGAGGGTGAGACTGTTCTAGATGCATTGGGTGAGTTTAGCACTGATCACAGTTTGCCAAGCAGAGGTGGTGAAAACTGGAATATAGGGCTGGAAATCAAACTATTTTCTTCCTTAAAAAGGATTTCTCCTTTATGTTTTTAGATCTTTAATGGATTCTTGGTTTGAGAATAATTGTGGTTATTTTCTTGTTCTTTTTCTCTCTCTTGTTGAGGCCAAAAATAGAATTTTATGTAACAATCAAAGACACGAAGTTTATNCTCCGACCAAGAGAAATCACATGAAATTTATCATTAAATCAGAGGCACAAAAGGTTTTCTCAGCAGAACATGGTGTCACTACTTTGACTTAGAAAGGAATTGTGCAATTCCATGCTGTATTTTTCCTCTTGCAATCCACTTGTCACAGTATGCTGTTCCCATTATGAGCTCATGCTTCAGGAAATTGTTCCACTTTTTTTTTTAATTTTAATTTTTTTTATCACAGGATTTTCAAATTGAGTATATCTGCTCCCTATAATTTCAAAGCAGAGACGTTCTTTTCCCAGAAATGATCTATTGCTTAGTTTTTCAGTTGATACAAAATAAGATATTTCTCAGTNGTATTCGTTGTTGGACTTGAAGCAGGACTCCGGGAAGCAGATACAGAATCAACAGCCAAGAAACTTTGGATAGGTTGCAATAAATATCCTGTCCTATATATTTCCATAGTGGTGTGGGCTTGTAAATTGTGGGGCCAATTGCAAGGAAATACTGAGTGTTGTTTTATATGGGGATTTGGTTACCAATAAGCAGATTTCTGCTTGGGTTTCATTGCTTAAAGAAGTGTTGAGTTACTCTAATGTAATTTTTTTAAGCAAACCAGGTTGCTTTGGGAGGAAATATTAGTTAAACCTCCAAGTGATTTCAGGAAACTGCCAAGGAAAGTCACTGAAGATTTATCAGCAATATATTTTGGTTAATAAATTATGTGTGTTGCTTTGTACTTTTATCATGAATCAGGAAAACCCCTGCAAGAGGCATGGGAAGAGCCACTGTATTTTACAGCTTGTCCATTGTTCCCTTTTAGTTTGGCTCTGTGCCCTTCTAGTAAAAATTTGTGTTTCTATAAATTCACATTATATACATTTGCAACACATTTATATATATGTAAATTATATCAAGATATCAAATGCTCCTGGAATTATTCATTCTTCATGCCAAGATGTGTTCACTGATAAGCTGTAGACAGTTTTTCAGAGATCTATTAGAAATACTTTCATGAGCCTTTTCCCTTCAGTTTTGGTGCTTTTCCAGAAAGAAGCCATTGCTTCTTTTATTCATAATTTAGTGTGATTATCTGTCATTGTCCCAAAAGGATTCTGACAGAAGGTTGTGCTAGTATGAAAAGCTTTTTAGCTGGCAGTGGCAGGAGGCTCCTGCTGGTCCCTCAGGCTGCAGGAGGGGACCAAGGCACTGAATTCCCACGTGCTCACAGTGGAAAGAGTTTGATGGGAGCCTTTGAGCCGGGCTTGTCTTGGATGTAGGTCCACTCTTTGGAAATTACTGCTTGAATTTGGAAACTCCAGTTCACTGCCTTCCCACCTGGCCCAGTGCTAACCCTTCGTGCTCATCCAGCAGCTTCAGCATTGCTGGTCCCTTGGTCCCTTAGAAAATGTGAATTTTGAGTTTCATTCCAATGCATGCCACACTAGCTAAGAGAAAAGGAAAACAGATACAGGCTCTTCATGGTACAATGCTGCCTTTTTTGACACCAGGGTTGCACAGCTCAAGATGAGTACTGTTAAGTCAACACACTTTTTTTTGTTAGCTTTTTCACAGCACTGGTTTATTTTTGAGAGATGAGGATGTCAAGCCCTATAGAGAAATTCAGCATTTTTTTCCCAACTCCTCATTTCATTTATTAGGTCTGTTTGAAAATCTGTTTTTTGTCTTGATCCAATCAAATCCCATGGTGGTCTATCA
>VZUA01064347.1:0-17003 GCA_013401035.1 Horornis vulcanius | reverse complement strand
CTGTGCCCGCGGGTCCCGCCTGTGCCCGCCCCGCAGCCCTTGCCGTCTGCGGTGTGTGGGTCACGCTGCAGCCGAGCTGTGCAGCCCCACGTGTGCCCTCCTTGCACAGCTGGGCTGGTTTTCCGTACGTGCACATTCGCACTGCAGCTGAGGCCTCCGTGTGCAGCTGTGGCCGCCGTGTGCAGCAGCTGTGCTGGTCGGCTCCTCTGCGTGTGGCTTTAGTGGCTTTGAGGGGAAGGAGGGTCGGCTCAGATTGAATGTTAGGGGGAAGAATCTTTACCTGTGAGGGTGCTGAGGCCCTGGCATAGGTTGCTCGGAGAATCTGTGGCTGCTTCGTCTCTGGAAGTGTTCAAGGCTGTTTTGTTGGCTTGGAGCAACCCGGGATACTGGCAGGTGTCCCTGCTCATGGCAAGGGGTTGGTACGAGATGGGCTTTAAGGTCCCTCCCAATGAAGACCATTCCAGGATTCTGTTCCTCAGCACACAGCTCACCTGTAATGAAGGCTGTACATTTCTGATGTCTTAAAATAATTAAATCATAACAATTTTCTGAAATTATCTAGATGAGCAAACACCCAAGCTTGTGTGCTTTGCTGGATAAAATGTGGCCTTCATTAATCTAGCACTGTTGTTTCCCTAAGGTGTTGGAATCTGTTTTCCAGGTGTTTCAGCCCAGTCCTTCCTTCACTGCTTTACTCTGGCCAGCTCTGCCTTTAACCTGCAAGTGGCGACTCCTGGGGTGAGTGAAAATGGACAAATACTGTGATTTCAGCCTGAGACCAATTGATATCTCAGTTTTCATGAGATAATTGTATTATAAATATATTGAGAGGTGTTTTATTGGCCGTAGATGTTAAGGGACCTGTTTAATTCTGGTTTTTTAATACCAAAGTGGCTGCAGCCTTTCTATAGCATGGATTTGGACTTCTGTGTCCAGTTTCTGTTCCTGCAAAGAGTGGAGGGGAAACTACTAGCACTACTTCAGTGGGGAAAATGGAAAACTTCAGTTTTTTGAGAACTGAAAGCATCCCAAAATCCCACATGGCTGTCCTTGAGGAAGTGTCATGGATGCTTGTGCAGCGATCCTGACCACGGTGTGTGTGAACCATGTTATCCCCAGGGGAAGCCCATTGATTTTGTGGATGTGAACGAGGGCAACACACGCTGGATCCAGGACTTCCGCATGAAATCCTACGCCAACCCCGCCAAGCTGGAGTCCATTGATGGTAAGGGTGTCACCACAGGCCGCTGTCAGGGAAACAGGGCCAGGATTTTAGGGAAGAACGACACAGAAAAGGCAGGAAAGTTGTGTTTCGAAAGAAAACGGTGGCAGCTGCAGTTGTTGGTTTACTTTTTATTTAAAAGGAAGTCTTGGCAACTGCTTTGCAGTTTTGTTTTTTTATCTTGGAATGGTCATTCTCTTTTAATATATATGCAATATATACATGTAATGTCTGTGTTGTATATGAGCACATTAACATTGTTACTTGTTAAAAATAAGTATTTTGCTGGACTAGGAGCCAGCAGACAGAACAATTGTAAGTTTTGCCTGGGTCATTGGGGCTTATTAAAAATGCACATCCCTTGTCCTAAGAAGGACCTTTCTGTCTTCTGTGTAGCTCTGTTAGTTTCTTTAGGCATTTTTTAACTGATTTATGTGGGTTTATCCTTTTTTTTTTTTTCCCCCAAATGTACAGTGGATTTATGGTCAGGCTTTTTGGGTTTTTTACCCGTCCTACAATCAGTTCCTGCTTCCCTCCCCACCAGGGGCTCGGTACCACGCCCTGCTGATCCCAAGCTGCCCCGGGGCCGTGACTGACCTGGCCAACAGCGGGTACCTGGCCAAGATCCTGCAGCACTTCAGCACTGAGAGCAGTAGGTGAACATCCTCGGGGGGCTGGGCAAATGGAACAGGGCTCCCGTGCTGCCTCTGCAGGAAGGCTGCCCTCCAGAGACTTCAAAGTGTTTGCATGGCTAAAGAGCATTCAGAACTGGGAAGGGAAAAGGTCTCTTCAGTGGGGGAAAACAAGTGTCTTAATGGGCCTTTAAAAAAGGAAAAGGAGACTTAGAAGGAAAAAAAAAAAGTATCCTAAAATGTTTTGAAAAGGGGAGTCCTAAAAGGAAAAAAAAATGTCCTAACATGTCTTAAATAGGAAAAAAGGAGCCTTAAAAAGTAAAAAGAGGTCTTAAAGAGCAGTGCCAATAGCTTTTCAGAGCTTGTCTCAGAAGAAGGATTTGCTGCCTTACAGTGGTACAGAAATGGCTTTGTCCAAATCAACAGCATTCAAGGCTCAGAGCCAAGTGTGGAATGTCCCAGGATCATCATTAAGGCTGCAGTTAATCAGTACTTGGGGTGTGCTCCACATTTGAGCATTTGTGGAGCTGTCTCTGGACTTGGAATTAAAAGCTGCAGTTCTTATTCTTCCTCTTGCTGTAATAACAATAATAAAATAATGGTAGTAATTCTTATTATAGACAGTAATTGCTGCTGCAGTGTGCAGGAAAACCCCTACAACCTAAAAGAACATTATCAGTGCAGTATAACTTCCCTGCAGGAGGGCAGCATGAGGCTCACCACACTCACCTGTGTTTTAAATATTTGGAAATGCTCACAGGTGTGCCTTAATTCTTTCCTAGAGCCTATCTGTGCTGTGGGACAGGGAGTGGCAGCTTTGTGTTGTGCCACCAATGAGGATAAATCCTGGGTTTTCCAGGGATACAGCCTGACAGGGGTAAGTCAAGCTTTTACCTGATTTTTGCTGTTTGGGGGCTTTTTTTCCTGTGTGATTTCTGGTGGTTTTGCTCTTACCCAGCAACTTGCTGTAAATATAAATTATCAGTTTGGTACCCTTGGCTTGTGCATGATGTGCAGAGTTGTCTTTGACAAGGGGCCCAGCACTGAGTGCACGAAGGGTTTGTCCCACTTAAGTGACATGTGGGGAGTGCTTTTCCTCTGATTGTTCAGTAAACTTTAAACTGAATAAAAAAATAAAAAAAAAGCTGGAAATTCCTGCTGCAGCTCTTTGATTTGGTGCTCAGGATTTACAAAAATTTTTGTTTGTTTGATGAATGCTGGGTATAAGCTATATTTCTCAAGGTGCTGTTTCTTTTTAAAAGGTAGAGGGAGTCTTAGGGAAAAAGGTAGAAGAAGCTTTAGAAAAAAAGGCTCTTTGTACAAACTTGCTTGCAATTAAAGCAGCCAGTTACTGCTGATACTTTATTTTGTGTGGTCTGACCTCACAGCCCATTTTATAGTGTCAGAGTGATGCAAATTGCCCTAGTACAGCTTTCTAGTGTAGAAAATTTACATGGAAAGTTAAGAAACTAAGATTTTGTGACTCACAAAAGCTATTAATGTTCTCATGTGCTTCTGTTAGAGTTAAGGATTATTTATGTGTCTATATGGATTGTTATAGTCCATGATGAAATATTTTAAATTGTGTTTTGGCCTAGCTGTGGTTGCTGTGGAAACTACAAAATTAAATTCCTTCCTTTTGCATATAAAAACTCTTAAGTGCTCCTAATTTTTCTGTCTGGAAGCTGTTTCCCATATTCATTCCAACATGGATCACTGTTTTTGAACTCTGCAGTGGCACAGCATCTGTGTCCAAATATTTGTGTGCCACGGACAGACAGGTCTGTGCCTTCCTGAAGTTAATCACACCTGCAGAAACGTTTTGGTGGTGTTTTTTCCTCTTTACTTAACTCACTTGAGAGTTTCCAGTTTGCTCCCTACACAAAATCCATCAGAGCTGCTTGTGGTCATTTCTTTGGGAGAATAGTAGAGGCAACAGAACTGTAAATTCCAGGGAAATAGTGGAAATGCTGGCTTTGCATGGCTTTTTCTGTAAAAAGCCAGCCACAGTAATTTCCTTTTGATCTATTTCAGCCCTCTGTGTACGAGCTGGTGAGGCAGCCGAATTTTGCCAGTTTGTCCATTATTGTGGAGGATTTTGTGAAGGATTCTGGAGCTACATTCAGTGGTGGGTCATGCCTGGTGTCTGGGATGGGCACTTTGTGTCTCCTTTGGGAAATGAGTGTTTGTGTGCTGGTTGTGTCCAGCAGAGCAGGACTCTGGCAGGATCTCTCATCTGGCATTCCCATTCCCTCACTTACCAGTACATCACTGGTCATTTGCAGGGCCAGGTTGGACAGGGCTTGGAGCAAACTGGGATAGTGGAAGGTGTCCCTGCCTGTGGCAGGGGCATGGGACTGGATGAGCTTTAGGATCCCTTCCAACTCAAACCAGTCTGGGAGTCTGTCTGGAATGAGGTAGCTGAAAAATCCTGTTTGGGGTGCTGAGCAGTTGCTGGTAGAGCTGAGCATGCTGGGGTGTTGTAATTGGCCAGAAAATGAGTACCTAATTTTTGTAGCATGGTGATCACAGCTCATGTCTGGCATAAGAAGAGTTTATGTTGTATTGTGAGGTAATTCTAACTTTCAAATACGTATTTTGAGGTTTTTATTATGAATATCTCCTCATATGTGTGCTTTACTCACCTGGTGTTAATTGAATCAAGGACCCAGTCCTGTCCTTTCAGACAAGGGTTTCCTAGGGAAATTGTTTCAGGATGGGGGGCTTGAGACTGCTCCTCTCTGCTGTGGTAATAGATCAGCACCCAGCAAATCTAACTGGCCAAAATAGTTAGGTGTTGGGTTGGGTTGGGTTTATCAGTGGTGTGATTCTGGCACTGAACTTGAGTCCTCTGATGCATCCCTGTGTTTTTCCTCCTGTGTTCAGCCAGCAGCCCAGATGCTGTCCATGTGGTGCTGGACAGACACCTGGTGACAGGACAGAATGAGAATTCCACCCTTCCTGCTGTCCAGAACCTTCTGATTCTTTGCAATGTCAGGTGAGGCAAGATGGGGCTTAATAACTGGGAACAGCCAGTGGTGAGCATCTTTTGGTTTCAGGAATACTGTCCCTCAGAAGGGAAAAAGAAGATGAAAATGTGTGAGGAAATGCACAGCTGTAGTGGAACTGGCAAAGTAAAATGCTGAATGGTCTCCAGTAAACATTTCTGTTCAGGGAAACGTCTCTTGTTTCATGAGCTTTGACAGGCTGGCTTTGAGTCAGCTCTGATTTAGGATTCTGGGAATAAATGAGTGCCATTTCTTTGGAAATGGCTTGGCTTGTTTGTGTGTCATCTTGTCAGATAGAAGAGCTCATATGAGTAACCAGAAACCCTGTTCTTTTGTTCAGGTCAGTGTGTGGTACCAGTCCTGTCCTGGCTGTGCACTAACAGGTCCTGTCATGTCTGGGTGTGTTTCCTTCAGCAGGAAATGAAGGAGAAGGTTTGTTTGCTAAGAGGATGGATGAAGAGCCAGCAGGCTGAGGATTTCCATGGCTGTGACCTGGATGAAACATCCTTCTGAACCCCTGTCCTGGACTCTGAAGTGACTGTGGCAGTGAGGTGGCAGTGTCAGGTTCTGTGTGGATGGAATGGATGAAGGTTGTCAGAAGCAGCTGGGACACCCCCTTACATTTTTTGCTGCTCCATCTTCTCACTGCTTCTCTAGACCCTCAATTTACAGATGTGGGGAACTGTCTTCTCAAACCCCCCCAGAAGTTGGTGCTGTGAATACAAATTGCTGAAGCTGAAGCCCTTGCTCTGGGTTGGCATTGTACTGGTGCACAGCATGTCCTTGTTTTCTTCCTATTCACATTGCTGGAATTGTGTTTAAAAAGTTTGCTCAGCTTTTTTTTTTAACGTGGTCCTACAATTGTTTATTTGTTCTCCTTTGTGCTGCTTATGTTGTGGGTTTTGTTCTCTTAGAAATACTCCTCTCTGGAAGTACACTGCTGCTGTCTCTTGCTGGAACTTTGTGGACTAGGGCTCTGAAAAATGCAGGTTGCTAATGTGGCTCCCATCTGAGGAACCAGCTGTAGGCTGGGGTCTGGACTCCTCCTTCCTTCTGGGCTGCAGGTGTGGCTTGAAGCTGAGCACAGAAAGGAATAATCAGACTGAGATTTTTTTAATTGTTGCAGGCTCAAACATACCAAATATATTGGAAAGTAGATAAATTAACTTTCAGAAAATTGATTTTCCTTCCCTCTTGGAATTGTGGGCAACATTTCTCCAGTGCCCTAAAAAAATGGGGTTTTTGTTTTCTTACCAGGATATTACAATATTTTGGTTTTAACTAGTCATCAGGGAGGAAAATTCTGTCTTTTCTGTGGAAATCCATTTTTTTAACTCTGTCTCAAAAATTCACTGTGATTTTAAAAGACAGACTGCTGTGGGTTTTGCTGGGTCTTCTGCTGTTGCATTCTGGAGCCCAGCTTACAGATCTTTGGCATTGATGGAAATTTAAACCAGAATTTGAAATTGGGCTTTGATAGAAATTAAATTATCAATTAGCTTTGATAATTTAAATCTTCATTCCTGACAAGCCATCTTGGGGATTTGATGCTGGCACCATCAGGGAATACTTTCAGTCTGGAAAGCCACATCTTGTTTGTGAAGTGGGAGACTGCATTTCCTTAGGGGCTGTGTTTCCATGGGATTTTTCCAAATTTGCTACATCTTTCACTGCTTACTTGTAAAAATAGAATATTGATGTCTACCCTGTGTCCTGTTTTCATTCCTTAAATGAGGTTCTGTCCAGGCTCATTCATCTGTCAGGTGAGCAAACAACATTCAGACCACTACAGGCTTTGATGGTCCCCTGTTGTACAATTTTTCCTTATTTTGTGGCATCCAGGACCTGCTGGAATTGCTCTGCTTGTACTTCTGTTGGGCAGCAAACAGCTGGAAAATCACACTGCCTGGGGACTTGATGGTGCTTTTTTGCTCCCATATGAGAGCAGAAAAAAGATGAGTTCCTGTGTGTGTTTTCACTCTTTCCCATCACATATCCACTTTTATCTGCTCAGCCATGAAGTTGCTCCTGGGAAAATTGGGGGAGAAAGGTGTGGTGGAGCAGCGAGTTACTGGAGAGCTGATGTGTGCAGGTGTGGGGTGGCTCTGGATGTGATGGGCTGGGTTTTGTCACCTTCACAAGTCATGCTGATAAACTGGGAGCCATATGAGTCACAGATTCATGGAATTTAGGTTGGAGAAGAGCTTTTGAGATTGAGTCCAAGCATCAGTGCAGCACCATCACCATGTTCACCACTGAACCTCAGGTATCACATCCATGTGTTTTCTGAACCCTTCCAGGGATGGTGACTCCACCACTGCCCTGGGCAGCCTGTTCCAGTGCTTGATGTCCCCTTCCATTAAGAAATTTTCCCTAATATCCAACCTAAACTTCCCCTGGCACAACTTGATGCCATTAGTGATGATAACTCTTAAGTTCTTGTACAGTATGACCAATTTTAGCCAGGAATTGGAAAAAAATTGTTCAAAGACTGTGGGAGAAGACAATCAAATGAACATAGAAAACACAAGGTTGTTGAATGTCATCCAGGTATGTTCAGGACAGTTTTATTCTATTTTATTTTCCATGTTAATTTTGTTCTACAAACATAAAACTTAATCTTTTTTGTTACTTTCTTTTACCTAAAAGGTATTTACATCAACTAAAATCATGAAGTGGCATTACAGAAAGAGCAAGGAATTCTGGATAATTCTTGCATTTAAACTTCTGTGGGAAGAATTTAGATACCTCAGTTTGTATCTTCTGTACCTTGTGCCTGGTCCAGCTGAGGAGCCCTGTGAACAATCCCTCCCAAGCATCCAAGCAGTGGTGTTTATACTGAGAGGTTTTTGTCTCTGGGGCAGAAACTGCTTCCCAAAGAATTGAAAACCTTCAGATTTGGGAGATTTTCATCCCACGCAAACCTTTATTGTTTCAGCATTGTGCTGTGCAGTGCTTGCTGCTTTGGTCCTAGGTATGTTACCAGCCAGGCTTGTTTCCTTGGAAATCTGTTTCTGACAACATCCAGCTGGTGCTTTTATTGTTTTATTTTTTGGGGTGAGGGTTTGGTCTTATTTTCTAGGGTTTTCCTGATTTATTTTTTTGGGACTCACAGTGTTACATCTTCTCTGGGCTTAATAGCTGGGACCATATCCTCTGTTTTCCTCTGGTATTTTTACAGGCAGATATGGAGATACCTGCTAGAAGCATCAGAGTTCCTCTGCAGCACATGGAGCAGGATGAATCCAAAGGGATGAGGAGTTTTCTCGGATGTTGGCTCACAGCTGTAAAGGAAAGGTGCTGTCCTGCACCCCACAAAGCATTTCTTCACCAAAAGCAGGACACCCACCATCCCTAAGGTATGGGAGCCTTTCCTGGCAGGTTTACACCTGAGCTGGGAAAAGGGGTGCTGGTGCAGCACTTGGGAAACTGCTTAACTCTGGAAAACAGAACCCCAACACCTGCCTATGGGTATGATCTCAATTTTCATGTTTTTGGGGATCCTGACAAGATGTGTGAACTCTGGCCCTGTCTGCAGTTGATGGTCGTTGTTCATACCAGTGTTCTATTTGTGTATTAACATATTTAATTAAAATTCTTTCCTTGGAGCTTCCACAGTACAATCTTGGACAAAAAAAACCCTTTAATTTTTCTTTTTTTAACTGAACCTGCTGCTTTGTTCTTCTTGTGTGCATTCAAACAAGGGCCAGAAGAGATGGAACTGGCTCTTTGGTCCTGATTTACTTGAACTGTCTGGGTTTGCTGCCATCCATACTGGCCTGTGATGGGTCTATTGGATAGACATAACCAGTGAATCTAAGGGCTAATTTTAAATTAAATTCCATGTTGGGAAGATGAATTTAAATGGATGTACTTATTGTGTCTGTTCTTCCAACAGCTCTGCTTTCCTGTACCCTGTTTCCAGAATGGAGGAGGTGCTGGGAGCAGCAGTGTTTCTCCCTTAGCACAGCGTGCGATGGGATGCAAGGCATGGCTGGAGGAGGAAGGAAGAGCTTTTCCAACCCCCCTCCAAGCTTTGTGTGTTTGCACAGAGCTGGATGTTGGAATCAGAGAGCAGCCACCGCAAGGAAAGGTTGGGAAAGGTCCTGTCAATTTTAAATCAATGCTTGAAAGTTTCTGTATTGATTCTTTGGGATTTCTCCAAACATGCATGTTGTGTCTGCCCCTAATTCCTGAGTCCTGTCCTTGTGATTGTGAGAGCCACAGACCTGTCTGGGAGACAAGAGACATCTCCAGATTTCTTAATCTGAGCAGGTAGGCAGATCTGGGAAATCCCAGAAGGAGTTTGTAAGCGGGGCACAGACAGGGCCAAGGGAGGGATCCCTCCATCTGCTGAAGAGAGGGGAAGTTGAGGGAGAGTTAAGGAGTAAACACCCTTTGTGTGACTGACTAAAGAGCTGTACAGGCAGAAGGTTTATGTGGTGCTTGGGGTTTTTTTCACCATTTCAGAAAGGATGTGGACTTTGTGGCTTAGCACAAAGGCACTGCCACATCCATCTGTGCTGCAGGGGAAGAACCCCAGTGCTGAGGAGGAAACACCAGCTGCCACCACAGCAGGGAAGGGACCCTGTGACTGAACATTTTAGGCATAACTTGTTCCCCTCTTGCCCCCTCAGCTCTTGGGAGGTGTTTGTTGCTAAGTGGAGTGAGGCTTAACTGTTACTCGGGCACCTTTTCCTGCCTCTTTACCCCCTTTCACTGCAGTATTTCATTCTCTCTTGAGCACCTTCTGCAGTGCTTCAGTTTCATTTGAGCTCCATGGTGTTACTGACCCAGCTGTGTCTCAGCTATGTGAGGAGACAGATTCCATGCACGTGAAGGTTCTTGCCTCACTCGGGGGCAAAAGGGGCATTTATTCCAGAGGCTCCAAGCCTCTGATCAGTCAGTATGATAGCAGCAAGTCCCCAAATTCTGTGTGGCTGAATCCCCACCCTGCCCCAGTGGGAGCAGTGTGTGGTGTTAGAGCACAGCAACCTTCTTATGGCAGGGGGGTGGAATTCAAGGGGATGGTCTTGAAGGGGGATGGTCTTCAAGGTCCCCTTCCAACACAAACCATTCTAGGAATCTATGTTGGAATTCTCAGTTTAGTAAGAGTGAAAAATGCAAAAATAGGTTAAATTGAGAAGGGATGTGCAGTGGAGGGTCCGATGGCCATAGGGAGGGGCAGGGTCAAACTTTTAGTGCTGGCTTGTCTTTTGTCAGGAAAAAAGGTCACCTCCTTTTGGGCAGCTTGCTTTCTGCCTGGTCTGCTTCCCCCCTCACAAACAGCTGTAGGACAGAGGGCCTGGACGAGTCCCCTGGGGACTTCACGCCCCTCTGGTGGAGTGGCACTATTCCCAGGGCGGGCTGGGCGTGCAGCAGCAGCTGTCCCTTTGGCTGAACAGCGGCTCCCAGGTTGTTCTGGATGTGCTGACAGCAGAGCTGCTGTGTCACACTGGGGAGAGGGATCAGTGGCTCCCTTGGTCTGGACAGCACGTGTCTATCAGCGCTGGAGCCACACTGCTGCCTTTTCTCCCTTCTTTTAAAGTTCAGGCAACTTTGTCAGGAAACAGCAAATTGCATCCACATATAAGCAGGGATCTCTTAGAACCATGGAATGAATCACTGAGGTTGGAAACGACTGCTGAGGTCATCAAGTCCAGTCATTCCCCCCAGCATTGCCAAGGCCACCACTACCCCTGTCCCCAGGTGCCACATTCATGTGCCTTTTAATTCTCCCCAGGGATGGGGACTCAGCCACTGGCCTGGGCAGCTGTGCCAGCTTGGACAGCTTTGGGTGAAGAAATGTTCCCTAATATCCAATCTAAACCTTCCCTGGTACAACTTGAGGCCATTTCCTTCTTGTTCTATCACGTGTTCTTGTCTACCCTTCACAAAACAAGATCTATATAAACTAGTAAGATACACATATATATTCTGCCGTACGTATGTCTCACAGGAATATTTGTGGGTTTTGTACCAAGAGGGGCTTGTGAAATCTGTGTTTGCTCCTTAAAATTAAAAACTGTTTTCTTCAATGTGTTTCGAATTAGGAATTTGAAAATGAAAATCCTATCAGGTGTCTCCTGCAGCAGTGAATTGACCACGTTACAAGGCAAGTCGGTTTTAATTTGCATGTATTGACAAAAGTGCCACAAAAATTTGAAATTCCATTTGTCCCTTTGCAAATTGATAAAAAAAAAGAAAAGCATGATACAGAAATCTATTCATACACAGCATGATACTTGTACAGATAAAACATTTGTACATCCACTGAACCTCAGGTGATCCACCTCAGCTTGAAGCACTCAGGGAAATGCTGATTATTATTTTTTCTTATTTTCCATTTTCAGTGCTGAACATTCGCTCCTAGAAAAAGAATAAACAAAGCACGGCTAAGTAAGAGTTTGGGAATGCTGCAAGGAGCTGCCAGTCACCAAGTGCCTACATCAGGTATACTGAGTATTTCTTTCTCAAAAAACACAGTTTGATGAATACCGTGTCTAAGCCTCTCCACAATCTGACATAAAACTTTGACAGGAGATCTGCTCTTCCTTAGTGCCTCCAAGTACAAACATGATTTATTTCCAGCTCACTACCTGCAGATTACCTGTACTGGTGCTGACAGCTCAGAATCAGATTTAAGGGACTTCTCATTTGGACAGTTATCCTGATGAGCTGCCAGTCCTGTGGCCTCAAACTGCAGGTGTGGCCCACACCTGGCACGAATTCTTTCTTGGCGTGCAGTGGAGCTTACCAAGTGCACTGAATTTAGGTGGCCTGTCCTACATAACCTGCCCAAAGACCCGACCAGACTTGTTTAATCCTTGGCAACACCAGGCAGGCTGCAGTACACGGGAGTAGCGTGATATCTACCTTTAACATCCTCTCCAGCTTAACTGCATCTGCTGCAAATCTCCTGATCCCATCGGAGAGCTTTTCCACAGCCATTTGGTCTTCGTTGTGGTGCCAGCGGAATGCCTTCTCGTCCAGGTGGATCTTCTCGAGATCACACGCCTGAGCTGTGCAGGAGAAGTAGAAAAAGAAACAGACCAGGTGATCAGATTCTTAGCAAATTCAGACTTCCTAAAATTTGTCTTGAGTTCTGACCATTTCTAGGTGTTGGAAAAATTTTAAATACTTTGAGTATGACTTGCTGCAGGAGCACAATCTGGGGTGGGAGATTGAAAGTGCCCCTTATCTGGCTGGAGGAGAACAAAGATGAAAAAGGTAGTCTAATAAATCAGTTTATCTTAACACAGTGTTTGTGTGTCATTATCTTGTACCTGCTGCTGAATGGCACAGCACTTCCAGGCCTATTCTAAGAACTGTGCAACCGCCCTGCAGCAGTGAGACAATCTGAGCAAATATTCTGAACAATCAGGGCTTTGATTATTTGGCAAGAACTAACAAAAGCTCGCTTGATAGCAGGCTCCCAGGCCAGCAGCAGCCTGTGGGCAGCAACCCATGCTTACAGCTGTGCAGAGAGCTGCTTTCTGAGATGTACATCAGCATTTTAATGAGGCTGCAGAAGAGGGAGAGTATCACAGAATCCTGGAATAATTTGGATGGAAAGGAAGCTTAAGGCCCATTCAGTTCCACTCCCCAGCCACAAGCACGGACACCTTCCACTATCCCAGATTGCTCCAAGCCCCATCCAGCCTGGGCTTGAAGTAATGGGAACAAGGATTCCAAGCCATCATGGCACAGTGTCACCAGATCAAATCACTCAGTCTTGTCTATGGTTTGTTTCTAAATTGTGGAGGAAAAACACCTCTTGGCATGTCTAGAGATTAAGATGAAACCAAGTTTGGCATCCTTGCTGCTGTCCAGTAAAATTTTATCCTGAACATGTGTAGATTAACTTTCCTCTTCTCTCCCTGTCCCATGGGGAGAGGCGCAGAGTATGGAAGCACACTCCAAACCCACTGTAATCCAGTTAGTTCTCAGTGTCAGCAGTTGTAGCAGTGATATTGTAATGAGGCTACAGTATTTCCTTCTGAGGCTACAATATTTCCTCTAGGAAACTGGATTTATCCCTAAAGCAGGATGGCCACAAGTACCACAGCACTGACTGAAACCCAGACTCTGAACATTGCAGAAGAAAGGAAGACAGAAAAAGCCTCCAGGAGTGGACTCACCCTCTTTGACACTGAGTGTGGGAGTTAACTTGACGTGCTCTTTGCTGAGCTCTGCCAGGAGCTTGGGTGAAATGGTGAGATAGTCACAGCCCGTGAGCGCTTTGATCTGGCCCGTGTTGCGAAATGAGGCGCCCATCACGATGGTTTTGTAGCCAAACTTTTTGTAGTAGTTATAGATCTTAGTGACACTCTTCACTCCTACAAGAAGAAACCGGCAACTTTATTGTGATTATTTAGAACATGCTCAAACCCGGCATTTTGCCATAAGAGGATTTTTATGAGTAAACTGAATGAGCAGCTGTTGTTTTCTCAGCAGTGTTAAATCTGTGCTCACCTGGATCCTCCGAAGGCTCATAGGTTTTCTTGTCTCCATTTGCAACATACCAGTCTAGGATCCGTCCCACGAATGGGGAAATCAGAGTAACTCCAGCTTCAGCACAGGCAACAGCCTGAGCGAAGGAGAACAGCAAGGTCATGTTGCAGTGAATCCCATACTCGGCCTCCAGAACCCTGCAGACACAGGTTAGAACAGCTTAGAACAGCACTTTGCTCACCTACAGAATTCATATTCAGGAACAAGCTGCTGAGTTCAAACTACTGAATTCCTTGAGTTAATTTAGGAATGGGGTGCACTCAGTAAGCTTTAAAGGCATCAGCTAACAGCATGTTTTGTGCTGCCAAACTCTGCTTTATTAATGCTGTTCCTCTAGCCAAATGCAGCCAGCTTAGCAGGGTATTTCAGGAAACTGTGGCCTGGCCCTTGTATGAAGAAACTTTCCATATTTCAACAGCAAGCTGTGGCAGAGCACCTTCCGTGCTCATGACAGACTTCCTCATGCGGTGCACTCAGCACTGCTGTTTATTCAAGTGCAGAATGTGATGTCAGTGCCTGTGGACAGGCAGGAGCATGCCATGAATCAGCACACCAGGCACACACAGCCTTACCTGCCAGCCTGGATTCCTTCCCACGTTGAAGAGAGCTTGATGAGAATCCGGTCTTTACCAACTCCTACTTCCTTGTAGAGGTCGATGAGGCGCCTGGCCCTTTGAATCATTCCTTCCTTATCAAAGGACAACCTTTGAGGCAAGAGCAGCACGTTTAAAACTGATTTTTTTGTTTGTTTTTTAAGTTTTCTTCCCCAGGGGCCAAAAAAATGCTGTTTTGTCAGCATTTATATGCCAACAGCAGATTGTGTTCTCAGATCCCTCCTAGACTGTCAGCCCTTCGAGAAGGACGTTTCTCGTAATGAATTCAGAAGCTGAGCATTAACAAAAATTGGCACTGAGCAAGTTAACAGCCAAGTCCTGTGCAAGTCTTGAAAAAAAAACTAGTCAAATAGATCTCTCACTAACTTGAGCAACTATTGTCACATAGAATAGAATGAGCAAAACTCCAACTGGAAGTGTGAGGTTTCCTTTGCTTAAGCAGCAACAGGAAGATTATGAAGATCCAAGGTCATTGCTACTTGTTTTTGTTACGGAGTTCTAGTCAAACTAAGGGAAATTCACACTCTTAAATATTAATAATATAAGTCCCACTGGTCTTCTAGGCCAAAAAATCTTTCTCCAACTCACATCAGGTCACTTTTTGTATTTACAAATATCCAGGGTAACCCAGAGGGAAAAGGGCCAACCTTGCATCTACTTCTGTGGACACACGGCCAGGTATCCTCTTCAGGATTTCAGCTCCAAATAATACAAAAAGTTTGTCAGAAGCATTTTTGATCTGCTCCTCTTCTGACCTGAAAACCACAAAAAGCAAAAGCATTTACAGGGATAAAAAAAAAGGTGAGTTTACACTTTGCTGTGGATTTGAAGATCAAATTTCACAGCTCGTTTAGCGTTAAATTCCAGAGTTCAAACGAGCCACTTCTGTCCTGCCAGCAGGATTAGCCTTTGGACACTCTTTCTTGTAGTGCTGTTGTTTTCCTGAGCAAGGAAGGCCAGGTGTGAGCTGGGAAATGGGGATGCACTTCTTAAAAGCATATTTGGAATGGGCATAAGGAATTTTTCTCAAAGTGTTGAGGCCTTTTGGGGCAGGAGACAAACCCACAAGTACACGATGGGGAAACCCCAGTATGTTGCTTGTCTATAAACAAGGCATTTTAAATACAGGTCTGCTGAGATTAAACCCCTCTTTACTTACCCACCAAGCTTCTTCCCGTAGGCAACAGCATCATCCACAAGCTTCTGGTATGCCGGCATCTGAGCCGCAGCAAGGATCAGGGAGGGGTTTGTGGTGGCATCCAGGGGCTTGTACTCATCTATGGCTAAGGAAAGAAAACCAGCCTGTTTGAAACAGCCAGCCAGCCTGAGAAATCAGAAGGATTTTGCTCAACCAGGTGAGAATGTAAACACTTGTTAATGACAGAGCACATCAGTACCGAGTGCTGTTTAAACACTGCCTCAAGGCTGGACTGTACAGAACTGGATTGGCCAGAGTACAGAACAACTGGGCTGCAGTCACCAGATACAGCAAACTTTAAAGTTTATAAACTATACAAATTTGCCCAAAAGTATAAACCTGTAGAAATGAGGGGTGGAGAGAATTAATACTAATTTCCAAGCTTCATCCCAACCAGCATAGCTGAGCTCCAGGAATCACTGCAGGCAATAAAGAACAGGGGACCTTCCCTACAAGCAGTCAGAAATTCAGGGGTTTGTTTGCATCCAACTGATGGGGCCAGGACAGGTGAATTCACCTGTGAGGCTCCAGCAGCTTTTCTTATGCTTTTTAAACTTTTTCCAAACAGCTGCAGTTTCTCAGTATCTGCTCTTCTCATTTCCTTGTCCTACCAGGAAGACACTTGACCTTTGATCTTACCCTAAGCCCTGGACTACACCTGCTCCAGGTGATACCAGGTTTTGCTCCAGCAGGCTGTGGCACACATTGTCAGGCTGTAATCACAGCCTGGCACCAGGGCAAACAGGGCAGAGCCTCTGCAGGCCATTCAGCAGTTTCAACAATGCAGTTAAAATGTCAAAACCACCCCCACCCCCCCTCAAAATCTGTATTACCAGCCCCTTCTTCTCAGCATTTCTGCACAGGGATGAAACCTCAAGTGAGTGAGTGCAACTGTACTAAAAATTAGCCTTATTTTCTATAGATCCCTCCCAGGCAATGATAAGGATCTTGGAGAGAGACCAGACTCCATACAAACAGGTCCTGCAGAATTTCAGCACACTAATGAAACTCCATTCTGTACTGACACCTTCTACAAACGCCACTGGGAACCAGCAGCAACAACCACCTCCACCAGTGTTTAACCTGCCAGGAGCAAGCCAGGTAAGGCTCCTGCCTTGTTAGGACTGTAAGAATAACCCCCAGGTGATAAGAGCAGCCCAGAGAACAACTTGGAGATGTCCTAAGCAGGGCCAGGAGCTGGATTCAATGATCCCTGAGGGATATTCTACAATCCTTGCTGCTGCTTGCACACAAACACCCCCTTGGCCATCCTGGGTGTTTGTTTTTTTCCTGTGTCTGAGCTGTTGCCACCCCTGTGCTCTCTTCACCTTAAGTTTAGTACTCTTAAGACATTTGACAGTGGCCATTTTGGATTGTTTACTGTTACACCAACAGGATTAGGCAAGCAGTGGAGGGATTACTGCAGGCCTGGGTGAGGACAGGACAGGATTCAAGAGCTGCTCTACACAACCCAGAGACACCCAGAGAGGGAATTCTTGGCTCTGATGGACTGAGCAGGCTCCGTGTCCGTGCTGGGCCAGGCAATGACAGCTTGGGAACAAGTGGCTTTTTAATCGAAAGCCACCTTCCTTTCTCAGAAAGGAGTGTGCTGGCTCATTCTCAGGAGATAAGGGAAACAAAAGCACTCTGGCATTATTTTTACAGAATCCTGTAATGATCAGGTTGGAAACGACTTTAAAGATTGTCCAGTTCCACTCCATGCCACGGGCAGTGACACCCTCCAATGCACCGGGTTGCCTTGCCTTGAGTTTGGAAAAACCCCGAACAAGTGCCAGGTCTAGACAGGTCACTGGA
>VZUA01064342.1:17750-60760 GCA_013401035.1 Horornis vulcanius | reverse complement strand
GGCAGATACCTGTCTTTCCAAACTAAGGCACAGATGCAGATTTGAGCACAGTAGCCTGGCTGGTTCTCTGCAGCCCTGGGCACACATCAGCTGTGGCTGGAGCAGGGCTTGTGTCCAGAGCTCAGACCAGGGCACCTGGACAGGGACCCTCAGGGAGAATCTCCCTTCTCTCTTGGATCCCCTGGAGCTTCCTGCAGCTCTTTGCTTTCCCAGTAGCTTTGGGAAGTTCAGCATGTGGGTCTGAACTTTGCAATGTGAGTATCTCTCTAGCACAGTTATCATCCTTCAATGTTAGATTCCCCAGTTTCTCCTCCTAGTAATTCAGAGAATGACTTAGAAATAGCATAAGTCAGTATTTTAAAATAGTTATTCAGAAGGGTTTCTGTGAGAGAACTATGGATAATTCCTGTAAATTCAAGGAGAAGGGGAAATCTTAACTGTTTTTATCCCTAACCAGACTCCCAGTCACACAAAAACTCTTGTAAACTCACTCTACTAGTGCTTTTAACTTCAGTGCCTTGAATTGGAAATTACTTCAACTTGGCTAATTACCACTGCAGGCATTCATGAGGATTCAGATGATTGGTGACAGCCTTTCAGCACCTTCTGCAGTTTTTTCACATCAGCCTGGAGAGGACAGACAATCTCCCCAGTAATTAACTACAAAGAGATCATGAAACACAGAGGTCCTGGAGAAAGATATCTGGTGGTCTTTTAATGTCCTTGCAGCTAAATCCTTGAAGTCCCTTAAAGAAAACATGATTAGTTAAAACTCAGATTAGTCCCTTCACTTTGTATTGCTCTCACAGTTTAAAACCTATATTGTGTAGACAAGCACAAACCTTTTTAAGGATGTTCATTAAAAGTCCAAATAAGCCACAGGACCCAATTTTTTCCACTTGGGCTGCATCAAAACCAGCAGAGGAAGACACAAACTTGAGCAAGGCAGACACAGGTGAAGGATGCATTCAGCATGGATCAGTGTTACTCTGGTGCCAGCACTGCAGTTCCTGAATTACAGCAGCAGACATGCACAGAATTGCTCAGAAGGTGTTTTGTGTCACACTGCACGAGTTTTTTGTCATGAATGTAACCCTTATTAACCTAGGAAATAATCTTTATTCATCTTGTGGTTAAGGCTGTGTGGTTTAGTGTGAGTGTAAACAGAATAATTACCAAAGTGATGCATTTCCCTCCCTTAATGTAATAGACTTCTAAATGGACTCAAAGGAAATTAGAGTTACATGCTGAAAAGAAATGACCACGTAGCACACTGCAGTCAGCACAGAGATCTATGTATATTTAATTAATGTTGAACCCATGAAAGAAGGCTGTGTTTTCTTTTCATGTGGAGTCCAGAAAACTCCAAACTCCAGCCCTCCCTTGTGACCTGGCATATTAAGAGGTTTTCCTGCCATGTGGGTGATCAGATTTCACATTTGTGTATAAGCAGTCAAAATGTTAAATTCAATTTTCAGAAGTGCTGTAACAACACCGTGAGAGATGCCTTCATCTCCCCAGACCTCCAAAGTAACTGCACAGACTTCTCTCCTCAGTCTGCAGAGCCCTCAGAACTCACTGGGTGTATCTCCCCTGCTGTGAGGAGGAAATACTTGGCCAACAATAATGGGCAAACTAAACTCGATGACATCTTGGTTTCCAAGGAGCAGGATTTAGCTTTTGAATTTTAAAAAATGCCAGTGGGTTTGTAGGGCCTGGTTTTGTGTGAACAGATACTGCATATCTGCCTCGTGTGTGCCATATATTGTGAGGAGGGAGGAAAGGAGATTTAGGAGTCCTGCTAACAGATTTGTTCATATCTATAAATAATTAGGTGTACAGCTGAGGTTTGTACTGCTTTTGATATCCATTTTGCCAGTTACTTCTCAGCAAATGTGGTTTCAGCTAAAACAAATCAGGTTTATGATGTCAGTGGAGTTGGAGACAGCAGGTGACATTTGAATTGTGTGCTGACCTTGCAGGCACTGAGAGCTGCAGCTCCAGAGGGCCTGAGGCTGGGTACAGCTTCCTAAAATAACACTTCCTAGAGACCACTTGGAGATTGAAATTAACTAATGTGATGTTCCATTCTAATTAGAATTTTTAATTCTATCTGCCAACAAGTTTTGCAGCCCATTTTCATCAGTAGTAGAATTCCACATCTTTTAAGCATGACTGTGAAATAGAATTTTAAGATTAATTTTGTGTTTATTTATTTTCAGTTTTCAAGTCGATTCTTGAGCACAGACAAAAACGTTATGTGTTTTCTTCTGGAAGTTGTTGAAAGAATTCTTTTCATGGCAATTAGGCATGCATCATTATAATTCAAAATTTTTTTCTAAGAATAACTAGAAAGCAATTCAATCAAGGCATCTTTTGTGTTTGTGAATCACTTGAGTGCATCATGATGCTTGAAGTTCTGAGAAAATAAACTTGGTTTTGTGTGTCACAGTAGGCAGAACAGCAGGATTTTAATATGCTCATAATTTGATGTAGTATCCAACAACAGGACCATAATTAAAGAATATTAGTTCAATATTTGGTCTGTTGCACATTTGGGAACAGGAAGAAATACTCTAGGATATACAGGAGAATAGAAGAGAGCACTCATTAATATTCCTCCTCTATTGGTGGGATAGCAAAGCAGTTCACATGCAGGGTGTGTGTGTTTATCACCCGCTTGACACAATGTCAGGTATTGATGCTCCCTGGAACATGAAGCAACATTAAAGTGTTAGGAAACTTTAGGGAGGGAAAATGAGAAAGGGAACGTGATTTGAATGAACTCAACACGGGTTTCTTGGTTTGCAGAGCAGTGGATTTAGCACACAAGCAGGCAGGCTGCTCTGTGCTGGGAATGTTTTCCCCAGAGCCAGTGGATTTGGGATCAGATGCCTCTGCCTGGACATTTCATGAAAGCCAGTGCACTCTGAGCTAGAAACTCATTGAAATCCTGACTGGAACAGTTCAGATCTGTGCTAGGGAATAACAAAAAGATTTCTGTAAAGAGGGATTGGCCTTCCTGAACCCTAGGAAATGATGCCCTTTACTTCCTGGCAGGATCCTGGCATTCAATTTTTAAAACGCACATACAAAATTGAACTTTGAAGGCAGAACCTGAATGAGTCATTGTCCTAGAAATGTGTTTGACTCCCAGGTTTTGAATGCTAAAGGAAAAAGGGTGCTTTCTTTTTGGTTTGAAAGAAGCAGTTTATAATATTGCCGTGTTATTAGAGACAGTAGGAGAAGGGTATAACATTAAATGAGAAGGGTGTGATGGGCAACTTTGGGGACAGAGTCAAAAGTGTGTCAGTCAACTGTGGCACAAGAAGGGAGATGAGAGAAAGGACTGAGAGCTGGATACAAAGGATGTCTCCCCTCTCCTGTACAGAGCAACTGGATGAAAAATCCCCATAACCAGAGCTTGGTGAAATTTACAGTAGGCAGTACTGCCTGTTTGGGTAATGAGGTGTCACTAGAACGAAGATCACAAAATGCAGCTACAAAAGAGAGAAACCTGCCAGGCATTGTTAAACCTCTGCTTTTGACTGCAGCCTAAAGATCCTCCTGAATCCTTTATGCAATAAAAAATTTAAACAATGTGATCAGCCTTAACTATGCCATTAATGCAACGCTGGAGTGGAATGCTCTGTGCAGTCTGGGCTCTCTGTCAGTCTGGGGTTTGGAATTGATCTGGGTGGGCAGCAGTGGGAAAAGGGAGCCCTTGGGGCAGCCAGGGCCCTGCACACACACAGGTAAGGGACCCCTGCCAGGGGTGCACTCACACCTTCACACACAAAGGAGCAGCAGTGCATAGACACAGATTCCAGCTGCTGCTGCCTGTCAGGCTAAAATTCAAATTCATTAAAATGTGGAAGTTTGGGATAGTTCACAGTTTGAACTTTACGGATAATTTAAGCATCAGTACTATTACTATGTTGCACATAACCAAATTGTAATTGTCCATAGAGTTTTAATCAAATTGGCTGGATATTAATTCTATTAAAGTTAATGAGTGTTTTTCTACTGATTCAATTGAATCAGCATTGGATGCAAATATTGCTTTAATTTTATGGTAACTTATTTACAAAACCAGAATGCTCTTATACCTGCTCCCTTTGAATAAATGCCTGAGCCTTTCTGGGTCAGCAAGAACATCACCCTGTATTTCATCATCATTTCATGCTGGATATTTCACTACACTGGGAGTACCTCAAAGCATTTCCTCAACTGCAGTTTTCAAATGAAATCCACATTTTGTGTTCCTGCTTGTGCCTGTTCAGCTGGCACTAACGATGCAGGGAGCCCTGGGAAGATGCAAACACACTCTGGAGCTACACATCACTATTTGAGAAATCCCCCTAGCTTAAAGGGGAGGATTTTCCTCAAGCTTCACAGCTGGGAACAGAGACATAAAGATACAGGTTTTACCTGAAACCACCAATTTACAGCTGTGCTTAGCCAGGTGGAGAATCTGACAGTCCTGTGTCCTGCTTCTGCAACGGGCCTCCCAGGCAACTGTATTCTAATCCTGTTTTGCCCTCTTAATGCCCTAATTCCATTTGTTATCCAATATTGCTCAGACGTTTGAGAAGCCTGGGTCTTAAATCCTACATATTCTATGAAGTATACCAGTTCTTATTGGATTGAATGATTTCAATAAAAAACAAATCTCAGGATTTGGCTAAAGGCTCTGATTTTTATTTTGAATGGTTTCTGCAGTGGGTATTATGACCTTGTGGAGCTGCATGATATTATCAATTAAAGTGTTGGAAAAGGCAGACACGATGCTGGGAAAGTTTTGCAGAGCTTGTGATGCAGAAGTCTTCCCTTTGCAAAACAGGTGAGTGTTCCAAGGCAAATAGATCACAGAGTTTGATCCTTATTTCCTACTGTACTATTTCCCTGGAAAGATTCGGGCAAAATGCTGAAGTTAATTTTAATTTTATCAGTTGAATTTTGGCACCAAGAAATTAGACTAATTTGACCATCTCCTTCCCCATCTTTCCCAGAGGTTTTGATGGAGTGATGTCTCCTTTATCTGAAGTGTTGCCCTTCCACTAATGTACATTTTCCTGTATGATGAGTGTAGCTTCATTTGGCTCATGTTATTTTTCAGCCCATCTTTGATATATTTTTCTCTGGGATTGGCATGCATTTACTGCTCCCCTGCCCCCACGTTCTTCACAAGAAATATGCCTAATTTCCAAGAGAGTGCTACAGCTTTCTATAAAACTCATGATCTTATATACAGGTTTGTGACATTAATGTGATCCTCTAGTTTGTACTTTCAAGTAGATACTTGTCTTTTGTCGAATAAGAGGATTTTTACAGGGTTTTAGATGATCTTTTGAAAGGTTTAGTCAATGTATTGAACTTTCCATGGAGGTAAACAATCACTCCTTAATGTTATGGCTTATTTGTCTTACAGCAGTTTTGTCGATAACCTGATCCCTTGTTCTTGTAATCTATTTTTATTTCTCTTTTTGCCTACTTCCATTTTTTGGGGGAACTAAGTAATGAAAATAGAGTTATTTTAATTTTTCTCAGCCAGGCTTTTAAATTGTCTGATGAGTGCTATACCTGAGTGCCTGCTTGAAACAAAGAATTGGTGACAAGTCAGACAGGGAGGGCAGTGGCAACCCCCAAATTGCAGACACATTTGTTTTTAATTTAAAGAATCACTTTGCTTCAGTGGCCACATTGATTTGCTACCTTAATGTACAACAAATTATGAGCAAACTTAATTATCTAGTTGCAGAATGTCTTTGTTATCTCTAAAATGCAGTACTTCATAACACACCTGTAAGGAGGAAACACAAAAATCTCTGGTATTAATGTTCTTCAAAGTGTAGCTGGAAAATATTATTTATCCACTTCAATATATTAATTGTTGTTTAGATATTTATTCTCGATAATGTCTTGCCTATCTCAAGCTATTGATAAATGTGTTTACATTTACATTTCAGTGATGAAGAATGTTCTTGTTGTTGAAGTTCCTTTACCAATGATTACACAGGGTCCTTTTGCACAGTCTCAGTGTGCTAATTGACTCCCTAAATTAACTGATTAAAATGGTTTTCTGGTTCCACTTACCCTCAGGTAAGCCTTATGATAATTCAAAACTAACTTGCATTTATCCAGCTGTTTCTACTATACACAACCCACAAGAAAACCTAAATACTTTCTAAATATCTGGGTTATGATGCTCTGCTTTCAAAGATGTGTAAAATGAAACATTTGCCCAAACTGCCGAAGAGTTTTCTTCAATTAAACGAAGAAAAAAGGAAAGAAAAAGGATATCTCTAAGGAACAGATGCATTCTCAGAGAAATTAGATACCATCTGCATTCCTTGGCAGGTTTGTGTGTTGTGCACTTGAGGAAGAAACATTTATTTAAAGTTCTGTGAGGTAAACAGCCTGTTTTAGCCTGAAAAAAAGGAGGAGCAGAAAATAAACAATAACAAGCAAAGTCTGTCTAAACTGTGGCTTCTGGTAATAACTGGAATGTGCAGGAGCTGTGCTGACATCTCAGTGGGAGCAGCCAGGTCCCAGGTCATGCTGGGGACTGAAATGCTCCATTCATTCCCAGCTTGGGCTGCTCAAACTGCTTTGAAATTTTCTTGTGATCTTCTATTGAGAGGCTGAGGATCAAAACTGCAGAGAAGGTAAGGAGTAAAAAGAGAAAAGANAAAAAAAAAAAAATCAAAGAATTGGGGTCAAATAATTGCTGAAATCAGTCAAGCTGCCCCCAAAATGAAAATGCAGGCTTAGAAGCTAAATTTTGGACTGCTGATTTTCTGTTTGGGGCCCTGATCTCTAGACATGTCAGGAGATGTTATATTTAGAAAATGGCTTCAGTGATTTCCTGTTTCCCACGATTCTGATCAGAAAATCTTTTGTTCATTCTGAGATGCTGCAGTTTCTTGTCTGAGCCAGTCTGATTGCCCAATTAAAAGGTGATTTCTTGCTGCTCAATGTGCCTGTTGGTATAATTTTTTATAAAAATCAGTCATTCACAATGGCAATCTGTTGATTTGAATTTTGTAGCACTGGCAGTGTCATGACTGTCTCTGACACAAACTTCTCTCTCATTCCTCTGCCAGAACTCATATTATCTCTGAATTCTTCCCAAAGCACCAGGGTATAATGCATTGCCTTTACTGCAGTGTACTTAATACAATAAATCGGGAGCAACAGTTAATGAAAATGTACTTTGAGGTACATAACTATATGAAAAAGCAAATAATAGGAGTATTTTTAGGTATCTAAACTAATGATTGTAATTTTATTTTCTCTATGCTATCTCTTCTTCCTAGCCAGGGTAATGATCTGTCTTATCACTAAAGTGCCTCTACTAAATCTTTTGAAATGTCAAAAGAGAACCAATATTTACATCAGAATAATAACTACAATTACTTACTCACGTCTCAATTCATTTGCAGTCAATTATTCCGTAGTACTAAGAGATATAGAGCCTTACTGTAAAACTGGAATGAGTTTAATTAATCCTTTTTCACATAAAGCAGACTGATAAATGAAATTCAGCCTGTAATTTAAGAGCTCAGGGAACCAGTGTGTTATTAAAGGTGCTTTGAGTGATTGACAGTTTAATTTATTACGAAGAGCACTAGTCTGTCTTAACTTGGAATTCATTCCAATTTTGCAATTAATGATTTCAACTGGGGAGAAGATCTTCGTTCTACGAAGACTTTCCAAATAATGTTTTATAGACTTGTTGGCATCACCCATCAATTGCTACACACTTTCTAACCCTTTCTTTTGTAAAATGACTGATAAAGAATGCAATGTGCAATACCAGAGGTGGTGCCAAAAAGTTTATAGGAGCTGGAGAACATGATATATTTGTCTAGGAGAATTTTCCTCTAGTTGGTATCATATTTTCATCAGGAAAGAGAAAGGGTAATTGGATTTAAATGTCAAGATGTTCCTTGTGAAGGTTTGAAGTCACACATCTATTTTCTGAGCTACGGTTTTTAGTTGTGATTATGAAAACTACACCCACTTGTCACTGAAGATGACAGCAAAGAATTCTCCAGGAGTGAGTTAAAGGCTGAACCATAACCTGAATCCTTGACAAAAGCAATAGAACACCACTGCAACAGACAAAAGAGAAATTATTCCACTGCATTTGGTAGATTGTAGGTGAAATAGTGATTTTACTAAGATCAACCCAGATAAAGCTAAGAAAGATTGATCCAAAATCAGATTTCTGGTTCAGGAAAATACTGATTCAGATGTTCAAGCGTGAAGACAGAGCCACCTAGAGAGGGAAAAGATTGGCAGGGATTTTTCCCATCCACTGGAGTTTTCTAGATATTTAGGAGCAAATAGAATGAAAGATTCCTAAGACTTCAGTCGATTCCCCAGATTGGCACTTGTGGGTATGTTTAAAATAGCAACAAAATGGAGCTTTAATAAATGACATAGAAATATGCAGATAGCTCCTAATCCAATTCCCTTGGCAGCAGTTCTGTTCCAAGCATCTGACCCTTCCTCTGCTGCTCAGGTGTCTTGACACTTGCTGAACTCAAAAATGGCTTAAATAGCGTGGTTAATCCTAATTTTAATTCAGTAAAATTGGGTGATAAAGAACTGTAATCCTCCTTCACTCTCTGTATTGAGAAAGGGTGTCTGGGCTGCATCTTTTTTTTCTAGAATCTCTCTAGAGGAGAACCCAGGGGTGCTGAAGTAAAGGCCATCCTCTGTGAGAGTTTGTGTTCTAGCTGTGTGTGGTTACAGATGTAAAATACTTCTTGCATAAGCACAGCAGAATTTCAGCTATGCATCTATGTGTGCCATTTGTTATTGCAATGCTAGATATAATAGACTTGGCTTACAAGAAACATGTTTTGAAGAACTGTTCTCAGTATATTTGTTAACTTTCCTGTTCAAAGCTCTTTTTTAAAAAAGATGGTGTTATGCAATGCTTTAGGAAATGCACAGCTCATGGACACTGTTTGATACTGAGGCAAATTTAGTGCATCTCAGTCAGTCTTTGCACTCTGTTTTGGATATGCAATATTGTTGCTTTCCCTTATCCCGTTATTTTTTCACCGCTATCCCAGGCTGGGATCTCAAATACTCAGATGTGTAAAAGGGAAGGTCATACCTTGGCTGACAAGGACTGAGTGCTGAGCACCAGGGAAAGAATTGGGGATCAGGGATTGCCTGTTGGAACAGATCATGAGGATTCACAAGGCAGAGGGAGGGAGGGAGGGAGGGAGGCTGCAGATCAGAGCCCTGGAGGGAAGCCACAGGGACTGGTCCAAGATGAGGGAGCAGTCTGATAGAGCAAGGGAAAAAAAGTGCTGATCACCAGAACTCAGTATGGCTCTAGTTTGTGTTTTCTACTTGGTTTCTCATCAGTTTCTACTTCTTCTGCTTTGTCCTATAAATGAAGAGCATTTAGAAACCTGGAAGTGGTGGTGCAGTGTAGGAGAAGGGAATAGAGGTGACCTCACCCCTGATTAGTAACAGCTGTGTTAATTACCCAATACAGCCTTGCCCTGATGGGTCACAGCTGTATCCAGTAAAGATAAGTGATAAAAGGTGAGCTGATGAGGGGAAATCATGAAGGGGGAGGAACCTTGTGGAAGAAGGATGCTGGGGAGAAAGGATCACTGCTGTGAGGTCAGTCTGGGTCTGCAGTCACAGTCTAGCTGGGTAAAAGCTGCAGTCAGTGTCTGCACACCAATCCCTGCAGTCACAGTCTAGCTGGGTAAAAGCTGCAGTCAGTGTCTGCACACAAATCTCTGCAGTCACAGTCTAGCTGGATAAAAGCTGCATTCAGAGCCTGCACACCAATCCCTGCAGTCAGAGTTCAGCAGGAAATAACCAGCAGTCAGAGGCTGCAAGGCAAACCTGCAGCAGGAGCTGCTGCAGCCAGGGGCAGTGAATAGTTGGAGTCAGGATGGCTGAGCTGTACAGAGGAATAAACCAGGACATTTTCTGTGCTGTGATTCACGAGAAGTCTGTGTCCTGGCTCATTTCTACACTCTAACAAGGGGGCTGCTGCAACAGTACAGCTTGGAAGCCTTGCTCCAAACTGACTGATGTGCAACCCAGGATATTTGTGACAGCTCCCTGGTGGTCAGCTGCAGCTCTATGAGGTCTTGGCATGGACCTGAGTTGTTCACTGTCATAAGAGCTGGGCTTAGAGTCTCTATTCGGGCTAAAAACCTCAGCCATTGTTGAGACTGGCGGCCAACCTCCATGGCACAGCAAGTGGAGGCAGAGACCAGCAGTTCCTGACACAGAGACTTGCTCAGAGCTGAGGGAGCAGAATTCCTGCATTGCTGTTCCTTGGTGGATGCTTTAGCAGCTCTGGGCACAGTAGTTTTTCTCTCCCAGGTTAAACCCCACTCCCTCCCTGGCAATCACAGCCTGGGAGGTTGGTACAGAGTTTTCCTCCCTCCCAGCTCAGTGAGAGCTGTGCAGGAGCTCATGGGCTGGGGCTGCTCCTCCTGGAGAAGGAGAGCACAGTGCTGGTGTCCCACTGCTCTGCACTGCCACTGGGTGAGTGACACGTGTCCCCTCCCTGCTCTGCTCCCTGGGTGGATGTACCAAGGCTGCTCTGTCACAAGGCCTGATCTGACAGCTACAAATCTCTAAATAACCTCAGGCTTCTGAGACACTTAATGAAAGCAATTCATAAGAGATACTGGGGTTGGGAGCAGGACCTCTCCAATAACCTCCTATTGTTGATAGTATTTATGATAGTGCTGTCTCCTGCTTTTTCAGGGCCTCCCAGCCCCAGTGTCCCTGGTAATGAGAGGCATTTGGCATCACTAACATTCAGTGGGTGGACAGCAATAATCAGATGATAGATTATGTGTGGCAGGGTAAGTATGTGGCTATAATTATTACCAAACACAGAAGTGCAAATCCCAGTTCTTACAGATAGCTCTAAATGAGCTTTCTTATCCGTGCATCACAAGCATGGCCTTCTTCAGACAATGGATAATGAGAAAAGTAAATTTTAATAATTTTTGTCCATGAATGAGAAACTGCAATGCCTTTTTATGCAGTTTTAGCAGCATATATAGAGTGTAGGAACTGAATTAAAAAATATGACTTTGAAAAATTTTGTTATCATTGCATGACATCACTTTGCATTCCCCTGTATGCCACTTCCCACAGGGCTGCTATTTAAATGCTTTTTTTTATATCTACCCTTGAACATCAAGATGAACTGTTGCTTGTCAATTTAACTTTGAATTCCTAGTTGGATGGAAGCTCCAGGTTGTGGTGTTCAGGTTTTTTGTTTGGATTTTTTTGTTTGTTTGTTTTATTTTATTTTACTTTTAAAATCTGTGGATGCCAAGGAAATTAAACTGCTCCATTCCTTTCAGTTTGGACTCACTTGAGTACCTCTGAGGCTCCAGTGCATTGCTAGGTTGTTTAGCACCACATTTCACATGGACTTAATTCCTGTAGGCATTTTTGAAGTTCCACCAGTTGCAGGCAAATGAAATTCCTGTTGTGCTGTGACCCATCAGTGGCCCTGTGCAGTCTGACACTGGGACACCCAGCAGTGTGACAGAGTAATATCCTGTCTGTGCTATTCAGTTAGGAAGGAACATGAGGAGTTAAGCTTTTGAGCAACAACCAGGCAGTTTAAATTGACTTAGAACGATTAGGTGCTCATCCACTCGTCATTAGCAGGGAGGAATTCCCGTGGATTCCTTTTCCTCCTCCTGACAGAGCTCAGCACCTTATCCTAACTGGCAGAGCAGGACAGAGGGAGGGACAGGAGCCAGTGTTGGCTGTCACTGAGAGGAGCTCCTGCCAGTCTCAAAGGGAGTGCAGGGAAATTCAGGCTCAGGAAAGCAGCTGCACGTTTAAAAGTAGTTAGGGGTGTATAACTGAGATGATCAGAGGACCTGAGCCTCTGCATGACCTGAACAAAGAACAGGCTCCTGTCTTACACATTCCCTCCCCTCTCCTGGAGGTGTGAAGAGGGAGAGCTTGGAGAGCCTGGAGCCCTTCCCCAGTCACTGTTCCAGAGTGCCAGAACTGGGGGAGGCTGTGCTCTACCCACATGTACAGGCAGAGCCCTCCCAGACTGTGACTGTTTGGATTTTTTTTCCCTCCCTGTGCATGTGGATGCATAAAAAGGCCTGCAAAGCCCAGGGAGCTGGTCCATGAGGTCACCCTTCTGACAGTGTCTTTATTCCATCACACTTTATAAAGGATCACATGGCAGGCCTTGAGGCAAGCTGAAATCTAGTGTGTATACAGGTTTTCTAGGCTTGAAATGCTTAGGAGCAGCAGCTTTTGAGAGGAGAAGGTTATACCTGTGCTCTGCCTGACAAATGTCTCAGCTAACCTGTGCCTGTAAAGAGTGACAGGGTTTGCATAACCTCTGTTAGCTGCCTGCTCTCTTATAATTGCCTTTTGATGTATAGAATTTATCCCAATCTAAGCCCTTTTCACTGAAGATTAGGCCAATTTTGTCTTGTCGTCTCCCCAGCAGACACAGAAAATCATTCATCAAGCTCCCTCTCAGTAAGTGTTTTACATTAAGACAATTCATTTTCTCTCCTCTCCTGTTCTCTTTTCTACATTAAAAAGGGAAAAGCTGAATCTCTGAATTTCCCTCCATTTCCCCCAAAGTTTTTAATGCTCTTGGTGACTTCCTTGAAACTCCCTGTTCTGACCTGCTGCTCTGATGGGCTGTGCCTAGAAGCTGAAAAGATAAATTCCTCTTCTCTCTCCAGACCTTCAGGGTGCCTGGTCAGTGATTTAAACAAGGACCATGGGCATGTCCTTGGGCACAGGGATCACTGGAGCACTCTGGGGGAACAAAGGAAGCTCCCAAAAGGACATTTTTGCTCAGGATCACTTAGGGAATGTTGTTGTTTTCTATCCCAGCTGGTTTTGCTCCTGCCATTCAGGAGCCAGTGGGAGGTTCTGTGTCCTGTGTGCTGTGGAGATGTTCTACACCATCAATAAGTGATGAAGTTCTCAGTATTTAAATGATTAAATTTCTAGCCATGATAGCAGGTTCTGTTTTTGCAGTTATTATTCCACTGAGTAGTTATAAGTCAACAAATGCTGAAATAAATATTTTAAAACATGTTTTATTTTTTCATAATTGTTGTGACCCCCATTTTGACTGACAGTCTTTTATTAACACTGGGGCTGAATAAAAGCATTTGATTTTTTGCATTTAGGATATGAATCACCTTTAGTGATGATGGCTTGCTGTAATTCCCAATTGACTGAACTGTGCTTTGTGCTCTGACATAATCTGTAAATTACGGAGATATTTACTTGAAGAGAATAACTTTATGTAACAGGCCTCTGTAATAGATGTAAAATCCCTCCAAATAAGATGGAAATTCACTATGGAAATGAGGTCACTTGAGATTGCTGCTTTCTAGACCAATGCTGATGAGAACCAAAGTCCTTTCCAAACTAAAGGCAAAATTTGGCTCCATGCTTATACTTGTGCATGGCTGTAGTGATACTTGTAGAGCAATTATCAGAATTTGAAGTGTCCATGTGACTGGGCTTTTGAAAGATGCTTCATAAATGACAATTACGAAAAAAAAAAANAAAAAAAAAAAAGAAAAAAAAAAGAGAATTTGAAGACCTTTGAGCTGAAGTCTTGAAAGTTAGAGGAAATGTTTTTTCTGGCTTTGTCCCAGTTCTATCCAATAGTTTAAATAAAAATCTCGAGCTTGCAGAGGATGTCCAGCTTTTAATGTTTGAAGAAATTAATTTAAATACTAATTTAATTGCTGAAGAAAAATGTTACCAATTATGTAAAGGAGAGGTAAATTAAATAGCACTTATTTTTTATGCAGGAAAGAAACTTACTCTGGTATTTTGCAATAATTTAATCTGTCAGAGCTGCTTTGAAGCAGCACAGAACTCAGCGGGGATGAAGTCGAACCTGGATCCAGGCACGGATCTGAGCTGGCCAAGGTGCTGAGGAAGCTTCACACTTTGCTCTCAGCACAGGAAAGGTTCCTGTCCCTCCAGGCACGCCCTGAGTCACGTCCCTGTGTGCTTTGCTGACTTTTGTATTTGCTCAAGCTCTGAGCACACCCTAAAACAACAGCAAAGAAAGTGTCTCTTACTCAGAGACTGAAGAGGAGCTCAGTGCCTGTGGTGGCAAAGCCCTGGTGCTGAACATCTAGGCTGGACGTTCAGCTGCCTTGGGATTGTTTCACCTTTTTGTTCTGGAGAATCCAGGACATTCCCAGTTGGGTTTCTGCTGGTCCCGTGTCCTTAAGAGAAGCCTTGATCTTTGCAGTGCCTGTGCAGGTCCCTTGGCTGTGCTTGTCTGGGGGCTCTTTGCAGGCTCAGCTCTGAGCGGGGACCAGGAGCAAAGTGAGTAAATCTCTAAAGGAAAATAATTCTGCATTTAGATTTCAGTTCCCTGGATTTGATTTTGAGTTTTAGCATTGCTGTCTGAGTAGTCACACTGAATTTGTGATTCAATGCTCCTGCCCACTGCCCTCCCAACCCTCTGATTTATTTCCAATACCATCAGCCCAGTTTCTCTAATTCACTTTATTATCTTGGCAGTGCTCTTAACCAGTGTCAGCCAAGGCAGAGCTTTGCTGTTACTGGTTTGTTCTTCTGTAAATTGCAAGATGGATAACTTCCCCTTTGCTGATCATTTACCCACTTTGTGATAAGCAATATCCCTGGTAATACCTTAAGCACAAGAGGAGTCTGGTTTGCAGCACGCATCAGACCACAGCTTGTTTATTTATTGAGTTCATTTTAATCTCTGGATCTGTGATCATAAACTGCAATGCAGTTAGTTTTCTTTATCTCTAAATTGAGGTAATTGTGTGGCTGGATTTATGGAGAGATTTAGTTAGACGGAAATTTTAGTTTGTGTTGGTTGATTCTGAAAGCTGGAGAACTGTGGATGAAGAAATTAATACACTTTTTTTTCTGCATGTGAGGATTGTTAGGATGCCTGATCTCTTGTGGAGAGGCAGAATTCACAAGTCTGTGGGTGAGTTTGCTCAGTGCAGAGATGTAAGATAATAAAGGTTGAGACTGAATATGTTTCTGAACACATTTTGGGAAAATTATGATGTACATCCAGCTTCCTTTAGCAACAGTAAAATTTACCACGGTGAAACAAAGGAATATTGAGATAATATAATACCCAGATTTTATGATCAGAGTTTGTATATACCCATTACATACTGGGTTTTCAGCTAAGTCTGCTGATACCAGCTAGATATAAAGTAGAAGATGGATTTGGGTAAGGGAGGATATTTTTTATAAAGTTCTGTCTAATATCAGGAGGATTTGAAGTATTTTTGCCTTTGCCTCACAGCAAAACTCCCCCCTCAGGAAGTGAGCTGGCAGTTCCATGTGACCAGGTGTTTTCCTCTGTTGCCATTTTCAGCTGAGCTGCTGCCACTGCCTTTGGACAAACTCTGTGTCATGGCAATGCTGAATTGAAATTTATTTACTGCAAGAGTCCTTATTGAGTTTACAGTGCACCAGAGCAGGCTAAGAGCCTGCACCAGTTGCAGTGACTGAGATGAAGGGCAGTAACTTACAAAGCTTTTGTAATCCAATTGTACTTTAGTTGTGTGTTTTTACAATCTTCTTCCCAGGCAATATATTTAACAGCCTCTGGAATTTATGATGCATTCCAATAGTGTATCACAAAGTTTTAGAAAAGACTTTTGCTAAAGCTGTCCTTTTTCTCAAAGTTGGTGTTGTTTCCTTCCTACCTACGACTCTCTGCTGTTTTGATGGCTGCACTTTTATGCCTGACAGGGAGGACTTGTACCCCTAAGAACTTATGGTTGGGAATGCATTGAGGGTCAAGATTCCTGTCACATATGCTAATGTTTTAATCAGATGAATTCTCCCCACCTCATTTTGCCTAATGAATGTTGACCTTTCTCTCTGCTCCCCATTTAGTAATATATTTAGATGGTAAGTATAAATTAATTGCCTATGTATGTTTGCCATATGATGTATCTCTCTTTCAGTATGGAGAAATGTTTCATTTAAAGAGAAAAACAAATTCTGTAGCATCTTTCTTTCCCCTTTTTTAATGCACAGCTTTGGTTACTGCAGCATAGTTATGATGATGTACAGCCAGTGAGTGCTGTACCATGAAGGTTTGAAGTACAGAATGTAGTAGATCAATTATTTGAAAGTACACTTAACTAAAAACCTCATTTGATGCTTGGAGTCAAAGGAGTTGGTTTGCATTCTGTTCAAGTGCAGGCACTCTGCTCTGCATCCTCCAGCTCTCTGGCTGTTCACTAGAAAAATGTGTTCTTGTGCCAAGGTGTGTCTGTCTTTTTGGTTTTGGCCCTCCCCCAGCCCAAACCTTCAGCAATCCAATGAAGCCCTTCATGAAGGGACAGAAACACGCCCTTGTAATGTCTCTGTGCATGGACCACAACCTTAAGCTCACTCTCTTCCACCCTGATTGTTTTACAACACTCTCTGGTGGCTTTGCCAGCTGAATAAAACAACATACTGAAAGTATTGATTCTCATCTTCAGGATGAAAATGACACCAGTACCTCACAAAGACCTGCTGGAGTACCAACAGTAAATATTTAGTTCTTTCTAGAGAGTGTTTTTAAAGATCAGGGTAGTGTATTTATTAAAGGCTAGGTCTTTCCCAAGATTTTGCTTTAAGGCATCTGTTGAATGTGGCACAGGCTGAAGGAGAATTGTCAGTGTGTACTCTAGAGGTGCCTGCTGGGCTGAGTGTCCTGGCAGAAAGAAGCAATGAGTGGAACAGAGCTTGAGCATGACTTGCTAAGCCAACTCTCAATGCTGTGTCCCTGGAGAGGAGGGCAGGCTAGAGATAGATGCAATATTTGAAATAAACATTGTAACAGTTAGTACGTATGTGCATGAAGATTTTATATCTTGGATATCTGATGGTGAGGGTATCAGTGTTAGGATTGAAAGACCTGACCCTATTCTTGTCCCTGCAGAACCCCTATAGATGATAAAGGTAGTCCTGACCAGAAGTTCTGCAGTGAAATCTTTGAAAATTATGCCAAAGAGGGAAATAGGCCAAAGAAAAATCAAGGCTGTGTATTTTGGGTTTTAAGGTGAAGCACCCGTGAGCAGGAAGCTCCTTTAAACAAAGACTGACACAGTCCTGTAAAATTACCTTTACCTGGAGAAGTGATCAGTTTATCCAAGTAAATCTGTGATTCTGTGGAGTGGTTTAATGAACTTCATGGAACGAGCAAGGATGAAATTACAGATAATTAGTTTGTTATAACTTATATATTTGTTATCTTGTTCAAGAAGGATGTTTTCTATTATTTCCAGCATAAGAGCTGGAATTAAACAACAGTTTTAAAAATCAGTGCATGGAGCAGTTTGGAAAGGATGTAATGTCTTTTATACGAAGTTGAGTCTATGATCCTGGAGGGAAGGTGGTAATGAATGGAAAAACAGCCCAAGTGGAAGTCCTGGGGGTGTGAAGAAAGCAAAAAAGTGAGAGATCTACAGGAGGTACTTTTAGAAGAGGCAAAATCACAGCAAAATACACAGAATCACAGAATCACAGCTGAGCTGGGAGGGACCCATCAGAACCATGCAGCCCAGCCCCTGGCCCTGCACAGACCCCCCCAACAATCCCATCCTGTGCACCCCTGGCAGTGCTGTCCAAACTCTCTTGGAGCTGTGGCAGCCTCGGGGCTGTGCCCATTCCCTGGGGAGCCTGGGCAGTGCCCAGCACCCTCTAGGGAAGAACTTTTCCCTGAGACCCAACCTAACCCTCCCCTGGCACAGCTCCAGCCATTCCCTGGGCTCCTGTCCCTGGTCAGGAGAGGGAAGAGATCAGAGCAGCCCCTTTGTGACGATGCTGAAGACCCCAATGAGGTCTGACCTCAGTCTCCTCCAGGCTGAACTCACCAAGTGCCCTCAGCTGCTGCTCATTGAGGGCTTCCCCTCCAGACCCTTCCCCATCCTCGTGGCCTCCTCTGGATAGTCTCTAATAACTTAATGCCTTTTTTATATTCTGGTGTCCAAAACTGCACAAAGTACTCAAGTATTCATTGAGTGAGTTGCATACAGGTATTTCTGCTTGAAAGGATGGAGTTCAAGCTGTTTGATTCAGGTGGCATAGTATTATATCATGTATTACAAGCATGAATATTTTATATCTTTGATATCTGATGGTGAGGGTATCAATGTTAGGATTGAAAGACTTGACCCTACTCTTGTCCCTGCAGAACCCCTATAGATGCTAAAAGTAGTCCTGACCAGAAGTTCTGCAGTGAAATGCTTTGAAAATTATGCCAAAGAGGGAAACAGGCCAAAGAAAAATCAAGAACAAAAAAAATTGGTCTTTTACTCATCAAAAAGAATATGCCAGGTAGAAAAGAAGGAAGAACAACAAAACATTTTGACTTTACCAGTAATGTCTTATAACTCCCCCAAAATCCTGATTTTTAATGTCAGACAAGAGCCACTGTTTCTAGGGACACTGTAACTAGCAGTGGTTTGACTGTGGGTGAGTGCACATCTGTGTGTGTGCAAAGGCATCTCCCATTTCCTGAAAGCAGGTATTCCTCCTGATGGACTGTCTGACCAGGCTGGCACTAACAGACAGGAGCTGTGTAAACATATTTCTTGCCAAAGCAATTTTGATTAGAGCCCCCAGTAATGGAAATTTCAAAAAAGGGATTAGAGATTACAGAATAACTTTAAATTAGAAATAAAGTTGGCCAAGTTAGTGGCAAGAGCAGCCATCTTCAAAATTAAGAGCAACAAAATGGTTTTGCAGATTTTGCAAAGAAATAAGGAGTAAGATTATGTTTTTAATTCTATCTCTGTAATTTTACAGTCAGTTAACAGGACTGTCAGTCAGTTAGAAGAAACAGAGAAGAGATAAGCAGCTATTTGCTGATAGTGTGATAGCTGCACATGTAGTTTCTCCTTTTTGAAGACACAAACCAATCAATACAAGGGTGGTGGGGAACTAACTAAAGAGAAGGTTGCTACGGATCCTGTTGAAAGGGATATTATCAGCAGTTACTAATGATGTTCTTCAGAATCAGTCCTGGCTTAGCCCTGCACATCCTGTGGATCAATGATGTGTGGAAGGAGCAGCTCGTGGCTGGTGTGAGGGCAGCGAGGTGCTGCTAACACTGGAGGCTGCAAAATCACATCAAGAATTAATAGCACAACCTGGCTATTTTTGCACTTTTGGGGTCAAACATGACTTCATGCTGTGATTGCAAGTCTTTTGGGAGTGCTGGAGGAGCAGCAGGTGAGGTGGGCTGGGACCCAGTGTGGGCTGGGCAGTGATGCTTTAACAGTGACACAGAGAGGCTGGGTCAGCTGGGATGGCTCCCAAATGGGGCTGGGCACACAGAGTAGTTTCCAAATGGAGCTGTGGAAAAGACTGTATTCCAAATCAGGAGTTTTTTGAGATTAGAAACCGCAGGTTTTGTTAGAGTTTTTGGATTCTGTGAGCAGGTAAACATAAAGGGTTTGAAAGGAGACCAGATTGCAGTGTCTTTGCAGCAGCATAAAGTGTATTAAATTGTATTTAAATATATTAATATCATGCTGCAGAGCCACTGTTGATCAGTGCAGAGGTGGAAGTTATGGTTTTCCCTTGGTGCCTTTTTCTGCTGCTGATTTAGTTTTTTAAGCCTCTTGAGCTCCAGACTCCTCTGTGTGGTCTCAGCCAGGGCATCCATTAAAGGGTTTCCCAAGCCTGGATACCTTGATCAGGCTGCTGCTAGCTGTGCCACACTCCTCTTTGTGGGTTTACATTGCTGAATTACCAATACATTTCCTTCCTGTTGAAGCAGTGCTCTGAGTTACTCCACTCTGAGTCAGTCCTGTTCCTTTTTCCCCTAAAGCTCACCCCTGCCAGAGGCATTTGTTTCCTTCAGGCTCGTGTGTGCCCTGCCTGAGCTGTGATGCTGCTTGGTGGGTGTGTATGGGAGGAGTTTTTTATTTATCACCAGGGCATCAGAGCTGGAAACGTCTCATATATTACAGCAAGATATTTTTTTTTCTGTGTGGTAGAAGGTGTATAATTCTAATTTTCAAAGTTACTACATGAGGCTACTTTGTGTTAATTTGCCATTGAATTGCCACGCTTTGAGCTGGGAGCATTAGGAAGCCCAGAATTCGCTATTAAATAAAAACCTTTTCAGTCTACTTTGACACCAGCTCCCCATGCTGCACAATGTTCATTTATTTTTAAGCTACAATTTCTCCTGTATTTGTAATAGAGAACAATGCTGCAAAAGCACAAAGGAATGTCGCAGACAGGTAGGGATCAAAGTGGCTGCCTATCACACCTTCAGAAAAATGTAAAGGCTTGACTTGAAAGGTGCTAAAACTAAAAGGATAGAATTGGGCATTGTAGTCTGAAAAGCACCTGCATCTGTAATTCTTTCCTTTTCCTTTCAGGAGAGCCTTAAGTGGCTGGAAATTCTAGTAAATTAATTTTATTCTGTTATCTTGGGGTACCTATGGTACTCTAGAAAGACTCTAAATAGGAGTTTGTGTTTGCCTTGCCTTGCCTTGGAAAAAAACTGTCACAGAAAGAAGGTGGTCACATGGTTAGCAAGGACTATAATACATGATTTTCTGGAGTTAATTTCCCATTATATGAATATTTTTCTCTTCTCTTTATTATTCACTCAGAAGCTATTAAAATCCTAATGAAATGACAATTAATACAGCATGTTTGGATTTACATTGGCAAAAATTTCACTGAAGCTGTGGAAAACACTAATTAGACTCCTGTGGTGGCAGCTTGTGCCAGTCTCTGTGTTTTGCTGGAGTGTCCCTGGCAGTGCTGCTGACAGAGCTGTCTGTGCTCTGGATCTATTCAGTGTGAAGGACCTTGGCTCTTTCTGTGCCCTTTGCCAGGGATAATACGGACTCTGAACTCCTGTCTCTGCTTCCTGCAAGGAAAGGGCTGTAAAAACCATCACTTTGCTCTTTTAAATCTTGTTTGGGAAAAAAAAAATACTGCAAAGAACAGTCCAGAGTTTTGAGGATGACAGCTTAGGCAACCTTGCGAGTCTTTATTTCTATTTTTATTTTTCTTTTTGGTGTGAATTTCAAGAGAACTTTGTCGTGAAATTTCATTAACTGGGGTGATAAACCATGCATTTATTTTCCTGGTCACCAAATGAGCAAAAGAAAGCTTAGTCTTACAGACAGCAGTCCAGATTGATGCTGCCTGGGCAGGCTTCCCCTGCTCAGGTGCAGTCTGCTGGCAAGTCTGAAAATCTACAGGCTTGTTCAGCTGCAATAAAACTTCTCAAACATTGAATGATTGACAGGAAGGTCTCTAGATTGTTAATGTGAAGTGTCAGAGAAAAGAGTTATAAGTGAAAACAAATAATTCTCTTCCAGCTTCACATTCACCACGACAATTCCAATATTTAGGTAGGGGTGGACACACACAAATTTCTCCAAGCAGAGGTCAGAGTGTTTAAACCCTTGCAGTACAACCCTGTGTCTTTGGTATCAGTGGGATGACTTGCAGAGCCTGTAGATCCCTGCAGCTGCTGAAAGGTCAGTGAATACACAAGGTGAAGGGTGTATGAAATAGTCAAAATAAAACAAAACCCGTTTGTGAATTTTACTGATTTTCCTGAATGCTGATGAATTTGGCAGTGTCAGTTGCACATATTTTATTAATGCGTTCAAACAGACAGACTGAAAAATAGATGTGATGAAATGAGATACATCACAGATGCCTGTCTGAAATCTCAGATCTGTGGAAAATAATGCAGTAAGTGTCTTGTGAGCTCAGTCTGGTTTCTCCTTGAGTGAGGAGGACGCAGTGCCCCCAGCTCAGGGCAGCGTCCTGCTCTGCTGATTCCATGGCAGTGCCCATGGCAGGTGCTGCACCAAGAGCACTGCCTTCTGTGCTGGGACTGGCAGGATGCAAAGAAAGAAAAGTGGAATTAGGAGCTCTTGTTTAGCGAGATTATCTCTGGGAAACTTCTGTTTGCACCCAGCTTTGCTTGCTGGAAGTGGAAGCCTTTGAAGGCGAGCACAGCGCAGCTGCTGCCCGGGGACAGCTCTCAAGATGTTTGCTTTGGTAAAAGCACACAAAAGAGATGGACCCTTTCTAAAGAAATATAACTGGAGGAGTATCATTTTATTTTGGATTTGGGAGCTCCAGTTGCTATCCAGAGTTATGAGCTATTTTTCTAGAGATTGTGCATCCACCACTGCTGCCAGCTTTGGGTGATGGGTTTTTTCCAGCTCCAGAAGTGCTCTAACAACCTGTTATGAACACCACAAGCCACAAGAAAACCTTCAAATGCTATTGGCACCCCATTAACCATCAGAGACTCCACACCCTACATTAGTTTTGCTGTCTGGGGAAATACTTGTTATTTAATTTCTGTTCGTTTGTTTTTTGGGTTTTTTTTCCATTTTAAAGGATAGAATCTATTTTGAATGCAAGCATCTAAAAACTCAGGATAACAGATTTGTAAAGGGTTAAAACCTTTTCCAATCTTAATCAATGATGATAGCCTCTGGCTTTTTATATTCTGTACCATGAAGCTTGATATAGGTGACACTGCACTTTGTTACCTCCAGAGATATCATTTGATATTGAGGAATTTTCAGGCACCCTCACCTCTTTGCTGCAGGCTCGGTACATTATATTTCCTAATATTATTTTAAGATTAAATATAATTGAAGTGATATAATATAAGTGATCTCCTTGTACAGGCTGGGAAAGGGAGCTTGTCAGACATATGTGGGAAGGGAGAGTTATGGCAAGCCAAGTTTTGGGTTAGAAGCCCTCTGTGCAGCTCTGGTTCTATCACTGCTGTGCCTTTGATGGGCTTATCCCTGCTTGCCTTCCTTTCTTCGAGCAGTTTGTGGCCTGCACGGGACACTTCTCATTTGGCAGCTGCTGTGCCTGTTGTGCAGATTTATCTCTGCAGCCATGGCTGGGAACGTTTTTATTGGTTGCTGTCAGAAAGACTCACACAGTATCCATCCTTGGATAGCCTTGGTAAGTGGGAGCATTTCCCTAGCATAATAGTAATAAACTACTGTTTGAGGATTTATGATGAACATAAGTTTTGTGTCAGTTTTCCATCAGAGCATGGAGCTATCAGGGTAGGAGGTAATGCCATCAGGTGAAGCACAGTATTTTGATGGCATCCACAGGCAGGCACACAGCAGTCGGTCCCTCCAGTGGAACAGTGCACAATTACACTGTTGACTTATTTCAGATATAAATTGTGACACATATTTTAAAGCAAGTTTCATAACAAAGGGGAAAAAGAGCTGTGCCAGTGACAGCTGCTGAAAATTGCAGTGTCAGCCTTGGGGCTGCCTGGCTCCAGGATCCTGCCTGGCTCTTCCACTCCTCTGGAAGTGTGTTTGGTACAGCAACAGAGACTGTTGTGGGTAAGTTGTTGAGCAGGGGTTGAGGTTCACCACCAGAACATCTCACGCCTTTCTCAACCCCTGGAGAACTCTCAACACTGCTTAGTTAGCTGATACCATGTCAAATGGTCCAATGGGAATTGAAAGCAGATGACCAAAAAGGAGGACAGGCTGGTTTCAGGAGTTTCAGGAATCAAAACTTCCAGATCTATTTCTACTTCTTCCAGGTATTTCCTGTGTGATGCAGTCAACAGTGTTCACTTTAGTTAAGCTTCCTGAAAAGACATTAGGCAATAGGGCAGAAGTCTTCCTTTAGTTCCAACCCCCCCTATCACAGGCAGGGCCCCATCCAACCTGGCCTTGGACACTTCCAGAGATGTGGCAGCCACAGCTTCTCTGCCAGCCTGTGCTGGGCCTCACCACCCTCAGAGTACAGAATTTCTTTCATACATCTAATATAAATCTCCCCTCTTTTAGTTTAAAAACATTCTCCTTGGTCCTATCACGAAGTGCCCATTTTAAAAGTCCCTCTCCCTCTTTTTCTAAGCCCCCTTTCAGCCCTGGACAGTGGCAATGAGGGCTTCCTGGAGCCTTCTTTTCTGCAGCCAGACCAGCCTGGCTCCACAGCAAAGGTGCTCCAGCCCCCGATGATGTTGGTGGCCTCCTCTGGACCTGGTCCAACAGGTTTGTGCTGTGGGAAATATTAAAGGTAAGGAGGCTTTCAGAAAGCTGGGAAAGCAGGCCCCAGAAACAAAAAAAAACCAGAAGAATTTAGGATTAGCTGAAACTGCAAAGCTTGAAATTGATACAGCAAGCAAGGACATGAAACAGTAGTTTGAGTTTTAGGTTTGGCCAGGATAGACCTTAAGATTGCATATTTGAGAAAAATATGCCCAGCAAGATAGTAGCAGGTTTTAAGCTTAATAATGGAATATTGTGTCTTGTTAATAGAAAGCATACAAGCAAGCATTGTTTGAAACAGGTGTACGTGTGCTTTCAGGGACTGCCTGGAACAATTGTCTGCAAGCTTTAGCAATATGCTATTGGCTGGAAAACCTTTAAAATGCCCTGTAACAAAGAAATATTTGGCTGCTGCTGGCAAGATGTGAGCTGTTGCCATCTTTCAGTTGTCTCAAACCCTGGTATGGGGCTGACGCTGCAATAAAATTTGAGGAAGGTCCCACAGTGGCTCCATCCCTTGGTGCACAAACCCCCAACACCCATTCCTGTGTTGTGCTGGAGACCCAGCCCTGCAGGTGGGGCCTTCTCAAGGCAGAGTACAGTGGGAGAATCGTGTCAGTCACTACAGCCCTTCACAAGATGCAACTGAAGAAAACCAAAGTTTTCCCCTCCCTGAAGTTCATATGCACTAGGGAGACTTTCTTCAGCTGGTATTGAAAGTGCCAGTGACAGGCTAAGGTCTGTCAGACTACATTTGGAAATGCCCATGGTTGTGATTAGAGAGCAGAGCATTCAGAAAATATGTTGTGGGGTTATTAGAAGGGACTTACTTTCAGTGTCAGCTCTTGAGGGTAAAGCCAAGTGACAGACTAAAAGCATTCAAAGCAGCTCGTGGTTAATTCCACCTGCCAGGAACAGCTTCTTCATTACAAGGAAAAGGAGGGAAGGAAATACAAAGAAAGCCTCATATAATATCCCTATGAGTTTTCAAGCTTGTTTTCTGTCAAATATAATTGCAGTTATCAGTTTCCATTTATAATCCTGTAATTCACTTAGTGAATGTAATTCCTGTTTTTTTTTTTTAGAAGCCGTAGGAATTCTGATGGAAGACTTAATTTTACATGTTTTGGCCCAGTTTTAAAAAGGCATTTTGATACCTGATTGTTTTAAGGGATTTTGCACTTACTGTGTTTTACAATAGCTGCACAAGATTCAACCAGACCTGCTGTGGAAAGAAGGGCTTTGTGCAAGGGGGGTGGCAGCCTCAGGAAACACCCTGAGAACAGAGGGGAGGACAGTGCTGCAGTAGGCACTTACCTGGCATTTATTTTGTTGTCTTTCTTGACAACCTCTGAATTTATCTGAAATTCTCTCATCCTGCCAATTACATTTCATGTCCAGTACTTGTGACTGATGAGAGCTGGTTGGAATTGCAATTCTTTGTATTATTTCTCTGTTACTTTTGATGCTAAGAAAGTTCAAGGCCTTGAATGAGTTCTGAATGTACTTTGTCTTCCTTGGAAGTTCATGGAAAACATTGGCATTGTTTACACACAGACTGAAATTTCATGTGCTCCTGGCACAGCTTGGCTGGATTCCTCACCTCTGAGATGAGGAAGAGCAGTTTTGCTTTGAGAGTCTGGAGACCAACAGGGCAGGGGGGCAGCTTTTGCCTTGGCTGTTCTTACAGCATGCAGTCCTTGGCACAGTGGTCATTACAAAATCATAAAATCATTAATGTTCATAGCAAGGATGGGAATATTACTCTATCTCCTATTTGGTTTTGGTTTTTCTCTTAGCAAGGGAAAGGTTTGAACTGAAGCTAAGCAATTCAATTGTTTCTCCATTTCACAAAGAATTGTTTCTAATATTTATTTTTAGCAAGAGCATTTCAAGTAGTCATATGCCATACCTGAAACAGAAGTCTCAGAAGCTTTGAGTATTACAGGTTCCTTAATTCAGACAGTTTTCACTTTCTGTCTCTAAGAAAGGAGCTGCTTGAGGTGACTGCTGATTCTGGGATTGGAAGAAAACTTGAAAGTGCTGCCTCTCGGGCAAACTGGACAGAACAAATCTGATTTACAGACCCGTGCTGGATTTCTGAAAGCACTTCAGTAGTTTAAGGCCACAAGTACCATTGACCTGAAAGTCAATAAGGTGTTTTTGAGAATCCAGTCAGTTGTTTTGTAACATGTAAATTCTCCTGCAGCAAAGGCAAGCAAAAACTGCAGTTTCTGACTGCCCTCACCACATCCCATCCCCACCTTCAGCTGGATCTCCTCACACAGAACCACTGGAGGTCATGCCTTTAGCAGTGCCATGGGGCACCAAGGAAAAGCAGGTTTAAAATCTTAAAAGAAAGTATCTAGAACACAAAAGTTTCAGCTGGGCATGGGGATTTGGAGAAGAATCTATATTGGTTATTTATAGACTGGAGTTTTGTTGCTTCTTTGCCTTTGGATATTTCTGTGCTGTGCTGCTCTCAAAGACACAAGATACCAACAGAGTTACTTATGAGTTGTGGTGAATTTTGTTGTTCTCTCTTTAGGCAGCCAATTTAGGTATTTGCAGTAGGCTTTCTATATACTCAAGGAAGAAGGAAGGGAAATATTGCAAAGGGTGACCCTTCCTCTGGTATTCACAGTATAACAAAGCACAGCAACAGCAACAGAGTCATGGGCCATCTTTTAGTAGTGGAATTATGTTTTTTTCCTAAGTAGAGACAGAGTCAGCACTAACAAAGCCATATTCCTGGGTAACAAGAGTGCTGGAAGGCAAACTACCCTTTGAATCTTGCAGCAGATACAAGGTTTATAATCACATGATGCTGATGCAGTTTGTACTCATTTTAATGTTATACCAAGTGGAGGAAGAGAAGATTCACTGTTCCAGGGTACTTAAGTTTTGTTGTATTTAATTGTTACTGGAAATGTAGCTGGAATAGATGGTGTGTTTTCTCTCCCTGGGCTGCTTTTTCTTCCTGCTATCATGCTTGAAAAATGCAGGAGGTGTCACAGCAAGACCATTGCATCTGTGTTGCTGTGCTTTGACAGCTTCTCCATTTCTGCCCATGAATTCTAAAATGTGCACTGTAAACATAGATATTTAAGTTTGCATTTTGCTCTTATTTCATAATATTATTTATTTATAACACAAAATAAAAATTAATGTATTAGGTCTCTGTAGCATGCTTCCAGACTACCCAGGGGAATTTCAATTGAAGCAGTAGAAAACTTGATGAGGAGGGCATTTTCCTCCAAACCCATTACAGCTTTTCCGGAAGGGGCTAAAATTAAGATTGGAAATGTGCCTCTTCTTTCTTCCTTTCCTAACAAGAAACCTGATTTTGTTCCCAGTCTAACAAACCCATCTAATCTTTGTAGGTCTACCAGCTCTCATTTTTCTTTTCCTACTCCTATAGTATTTTCTGCTCTTTGCTGAAATGATTGTCCAGGGGAGGTAATGAGTTTTGTGGGAGCAGGAGGCTGGCCAGACATTCAGTAATGACAGCTCTGGTGGCAGCTGCAGAGGCACACGGGGAGCTGTGGACTGCAGGGGGCTGGGGAAGTGTTCTCAGCTCTGAGGGCTCTCAGCACACACCAGTAAATGCATCTGCTGCTGCTGGGAAGGGTAACAGCCCTGTGGGGGTGGGTGCTCTGTCCTGTGGCTCCCTAGCATCAAATGTGGCAGCACCTGTGTGTCTGTGCATCTCTGCACCCCCAGAATATGCATGCACATGTCCTCTGGCAGAAACACTCCGTGCTGCTGCCTCCACAGGGAGAACTCCAAACCAGTGGCCAGTGCCACTCTACTTTGGCTCCCACAAATTTGTCCACTTGGTAAAAAGAGTTTGAGGCTGAAGACAGCAGTGGCTGATTTTGAATCAATGCTTATTTGTGCCTTGGAACATCAGAGAGTTTGTTCAGGAACAGTTCATCCTTTTGAAAACATTCTGTTCTCCCAAGGGCACTGCTGGCCCTGCCACCCTGGGACATAATTCCAAGCCAGTGAAGTCCTTGGATGTTTCCTTCAGTGTCTGTCCTTGTCTCCAGCACAGACATTAACAAATACCTGTTCCTGCTCCCAGTGCAAAGCAGAAGGACTCTTTGGGGCAGTACCTGAGCACTGAGCAGTGTTCAGGCCATCACGCTGAAGTGACAGCAGACAGGTCACTTGGGTTTGCTCTTTCTCCTGAGCATGCTGCGCTGTTTATGGTCTTTTATCACAAAGTGATTAGTTTCTAGAAAGTGTCCCTGGCAAAGAGAGAGCCTTTGTGTCCCCAGGGGTCTTTGTAGGAGGTTGTTCCCCCTCCCCTCAAAGGGCTGAGCTGGGTTTTCCTCTGGGTGCCCAGGGCTGGGGCTTCCAGAAAGGCACTGCCAGTGCCAGTGGTGCTGAGCTGGGCTCAGCTGCAGAGCCAGGGGGGCTGAGTTTGGGCCAGGACAGCCTCGGGAGGGGCTGCTGCACATCTGTTCTGCACCTGCCCCACCTGCAGCACAGCTGCTGCTGCACTGACTGCTGGGGAGATCTTCAAGGCTGCCTATGACCTAGCAGGGTGAACATCTCCAGCCTTGGAGGTTCAAAGTCTTTACTATTCACCGCAAGTCCAGGCCAGCCTCCTAGAGCCATAAATGAGCCTTAATTAGATGGCATAAAATTAGTACGTGAGAATTCTCTTAATTGGGACACCACAGTGGATCCCATTAGCTCCCTTAAAGGAAATGTAATTTATTCTGTAGAGCATTGAATGCTGCATGTTCACACGTGGTAGGAAGAATTCATGGCAGATAAGTCTAAAAAGGCAAAATATATAAAATATCAATCAAATTTATAAAATATTCACCGCATTTAATTTTTTTTTGTCTTGCATTTTTTACTTTTTTTTGGAATAGCTTTTTTGATAAAAGACAAGAGATGAGTGTTTCATGCCTGAACCACACCTGGTAAAACACCACTTTGCTCCTCAATACTGACTAAATGTTGCCATTAAGCAGAATATTTGATATTGCTGTCATGCTCAAGAAGAAGCTCTTGTCAATTTATGTCATTAAACAGAATTGCTTTCCTTGAGGAAAACCCAATTAAGAGAACTCTGAGTACCAGTGAGTAGTCTGCTGTGCTCCTGAGCATGCAGCCCATCCCTTTGATGGCTGTTCAAGGCCCTAAATCAGGCCAAAGGCTTGTGTGAAGAAAGCTCAATTTTTCCATGTGTGGAAAAGGAAATAATGGATTTTTCATTTTGTATTTATAACTGTTTATTCAGACTTTGGGTTCATACTCTGCCCATTGTGCAAGCTAAAATAAGAAGGAATAATGTTCAAATGTCTGTTATTAACATGAGATTAATGAAATAGAGGTGTAGAAATCAGTGCCTTGATGTTTCATACGACAAGTAACGTGGCAATGATTCACGTTTTTATAGGAAATTTGGCAGAAGGACTGGAAAACCTAAAGGTCTAAGATCAGAGATGATTACCAGTACTGTAATTCTGTGTAACAGAAAGGACCAGTTGCACACAGCCTTATAACAACTTATTTATTTTCACTGTGGGAACTGCCAGATTTTTCTCCCTTCAAAAATTCTTTTATTTCAAATGTGATTTGATAGGAGAATGGCAGAGTAGATTATGAGTGGAAAATTGACCTTTTGTTCCGAATTAAAAACACATTTCCATCTTCTGCACAAATCTCATGTTTTTTATTACCAAAATCAACATTATCTCTCAACAACAGAAAGGGCGAATGTGATTAAACACCCACTCACTTGGAGCCAGTGGTGTCTTGATTCATTTAATTTCAAACATCCAAAGCTGTCAGTGACTTGCCATCTGCTGAGGGTACCTGCTGTAGTCTGCAGTGCCCTCACAGCCACTGCTCACATCAGAGACATCAGCTTCCCTCCTCCATAGGGGAAAGCTTTTGTGTAGTTTTCACCTGGATAAAAACTGGGCAACAGAAATTGCCTCAGAAGGTGTAAATTAATTGCTCCCCAAATCAAATTTGTAATGCCTCTGAGTTAATTTATCAATGCTACTGTAAAAGGAGTCGTGGCATCCAAAACTGGCTGTGAATGCCCAAATGAGGATCTCATTGTGTGAGTATTTCTGAGAGATGTGGATCCCAGCTGCCTTGTCATTGTTCCTCAAAATGTTTCAAAGTGAGCACAGGTTTAAAGTAACGCTAGAGGATGGAAGTATAATATTTTTTGTTTTGTTTTGCAAACTAGGCATAGTCATTGTGACAGGGGATGCAATTTTGATGGGGCAGAAGAGACCTGAGCTGCTCCCCTTCCCCCACCTCTGCAGTGCCTGGTTTGGTGCTTTCTGGCATGGGAAGGTGTTGAAATTTGCTTCTCAGATGCATCTTTTATGCAGATAAGTACAAAATATCAGTTCCCAGTTTCATCAGCTTGGCACCTTTCATGACCATTGTGAAAGCTCTTGAGATTTCTGTAGTCCAATATCTACCTTAATTTGCATTCTACTTGGAATTAAAACCAGCCTTTCCTAAAGAAGTCTGAATTGGTAAAGTCAGTGCCAGCAATACAACAATTAGTTGGATGCTCTTTGAAATAACCTGTGGATGAAAGGTAAGAATACATTACTCTTAAATGGGAGATATAATGCCAGAGACTGTGCTAAAATTAAAGTAAAACATAAAATATAGCCAACAAAATGATGTAACACTGGTTAATGATTTCTGTTCCATCTATAGCTTGTCATCAAATGCTGCAGATGCACAAAAGCTGGCATAAAGCCCACAAAAGGTAGGAGAAGTCTTCCCTCTGGCTTCAGTTTGCTTTGCAGTAGAAGCTGATTCTTCTGGGGTATCAAGCATACAATCATTTATTCTTTAAAATACCCAGGAGTTTTTCATCTTGCAGTGTTACAAATCTTGGCAGGTTTAAGATTTTTCCTTGTAAATATATCTAGTGCAGATTCAAGCATTTTTCAGATTAAATTTCAAAACTTGGCCTGTGTATGACCATGTAGCATCTTGGGAAAGAAGGAAAATTATTTTAGAAATAGCAGAGAAAGTATACGTGGAATGCTTTCAAAATCAGCTCAGCTTTTCAGAGTGTGGTGGAAAAGACTCCTATTTATGGCCCTTTAACCCCACTCCCCAATTCCTTTGCAGAGAGTGTTGGGTGCCTTTAGATTTGCCATACATAAATTGGCACTGTCAGCATGGAAAATGCATTCCTGTTAGTTTTCACACCTTGCTTTTATATTTTTGTCAGGGGTCAGGAGCTCTACTTGGGGTCCACTCCTCTGGGCTGTGCAGCTGTGGGGAGAGCAGATGTTGGCACTTGGGCACAGTTCAGAGGGATCTCGTGTTTAGAACATTAACAACTTCTGCACTGCTTTTCTGCCTTCCAAAATCCTGCCCAAAGGTTCTCTGTTTTCATCCCCCTTGTGGCTCTCCAGAGCTTTCCCACACTGTGAAGTGTCCATGGCTGCAGGGTGGTTGTCTGGAGTGTCCTGGGTGAGATCCACAGGTGCTGCTGCCACTCAGGTTTGGCATTATGCCCTGGGAAATGTTTCACTTAGGTTAAAATTTTAGCTCTAATTGAGACACTTAACTGTTTGGAAATTCTCGAGTGTAAAGAAAAGTTAGTAATGTAGGGAAAAATGCCTTTGTTATCCAAGGGATTTGGAAAGAAACTTCTGCAGATAAAATTTGAAATGAAGGCTCTAGTAGATTGGACTTTCACAGCTCTGAGCCCACTCCTTGGTGGAAGGAACGAGTGATTTCACTTTCCTGTGACCCAGTTCCCCCGTACAGAATGAGGACAAACTCTGCTCCTCAGACACAAGGTTGGTCTGCCTGGTTGGTTTAGGCTGTAAATTCTCAGGTGCTCTGTGTCAGTGCACAGTGGACCCAGCCCACAGCCCCTGGCCCCTGCTGCCTGTGCTCTCATCTTCCCCTTGTAGGATGGAGAGTGACACATCCTGAAAGCATCCTTTTGGAAAACCACAAGTGCTTGCAGTCTAAATCACATTTGACTTGGTAAATAGATCCTCCAAAGCAGGTTTTGTTCTCAGGTGCACCGGTGGCTGTGTGCTTTGTCACTCCCAGGACTACGTTTGCTTCAGGGTATTGATTCCAGCTGAGGGTTGGCTTGCAGGGAAATCTGAGCAAAGCAGGGCTGGCCCTGGCCTGGAGTTTTCTATCTGAGCTACAGTTCTCTGCATTTTCCGTGGTATTCTGTGTTTCTGGAGCTGTGCCCATCCAGGAGTTTGTTCTGCAGGGCAGGGGGAGCACAGGAATTTCCCCAGGGAGCATCACCTGGCTGTGGCCTGCGGGCCCTCCCCGGTAGCTGATGCTGCTCACTTGGCCTTCCCAGCACTCCCACCTACCTTGGCCTCTCCTGCCTTGACAAAGCACAGTGCCTGCCAGACTGGTCCCAAACACCTCTCCTTCAGAATGCTGTTTGTTTGCTTATAAAAGAAAAATAAATTGTAATTTTGGTAACAGGTTATAAAATCATTCCTTAAATAGAAACGTTTGTTCTTATCCTATCAGTAGAAGTGTCTGACTAAGAGATTTGGAATCAGTTGATTGATTCATATTATGGGTAAATTTTATCACTTCTAGAGCAGGGAGGAAAGTAATTTCCATTTCTTTTTTAGTGCACTGTGAGCCAATTTGCTTTGAGGTTGATCTATGGGCTAAATTGTGGGGAGTCATGCTGCAGACTGTTTTGATGGAGAAGTGTGTGTGGGGAGAGTTAAAATGCTTATCCAAATGTTTAAACTCCTTATTCTCTCATACCCTCAGTGCTGCATCTGACACCTTTATATTTAATCAGTTCTCAGTGTCTCTCCTGCACAATTTTTATTGCCTGTCAAGTCATCAGGAAGGGTTTAAACATCATTTGATTATGGATCTCCTTCCCAACATCTTTACAAAACAGGTGCACAGAACATGGAATCACAGAAAGGCCTGGGAAAGGACCTTAAACTCACCCCATCCCACCCCAGCCATGGCAGGGACCCCTCCCACTGTCCCAGGCTGCTCCCAGCCCCAGTGTCCAACCTGCCCTTGGGCACTGCCAGGGATCCAGGGGCAGCCACAGCTGCTCTGGGCACCCTGGGCCAGGGCCTGCCCACCCTGCCAGGGAACAATTCCTGCCCCAGATCCCTGCCAGCCCTGCCCTCTGCCACTGGCAGCCATTCCCTGCCTCCTGGGCCTCCAGCCCTTGGCAATTGTCTCTCTCCATCTTTCCTGCAGCTCCTTCAGGCCCTGCAAGGCCACCCTGAGCTCAGCCCAAAGCTTCTCCTCTCCAGGTGAGCAATCCCAGCTCTGCCAGCCTTTCCTCCCAGCAGAGCTGCTCCAGCCCTGGGCTCACCCTGGAGCCTCCTCTGGGCTCTCTGCAGCAGGCTGACAGATGTTTATGCAGATGTTTATGCAGATGTTTATGCAGATGTTTGTGTGACAGGGCTGTAGTTTGGATACTGGGCAGTGCTGCTGTGTGGATGTTCTGCAGTTCAGTGTAGACCTTTCATATCAAATTAAGCTATTCAGTGCTAAGGCTTAGCTTTGCTTTTTAATCATCTTTGCAAAACACTCTTTTCATTTTTGAAAGTCGCCTGCATGCCAGGCCTCTACTCTAGTGTCTGAGTTTTCCCCCCAGGAGCAGTGGGATACAGGACTCCACTAACTGAACCTAACAGAGGTACCCCCTCCTTACAGGAACCTTCACAGCACCCTTTCTCCTGACCCCTGCTGCCTGAAATTGCTTCTTCCATAACAAGTGTTTTTCAGTCTGTTTTCATTTCAGTTAGATGTGTCTGCTGACCATGTAATTTTTTTGTTTAAAATGGTCCAAATGTGCTGTTTGCAAGGCAACCACTTTGCTTATAGATCTTAAGTTCAAGTGACAATATCAAGGTAGTAAGGCTTAATAATTGATCATCTTGGAAAAAAAAACCCCTAACCAACCCAAACTAAAAACCTCAAAGAATTTCATTCAGTTGGGGTTTTTGCTACTATTTTAAATTAATTACACTGCAAACCTCTTTTTTGTGGGGAGGAAGTAAAAGAATCGGATAGGGGAAAAAATTAAAATATTAATCAAGGACGCAGAATTAATTACAAAAAAAAGTAATCAAAGCATATGCAAGATGAGAGCAGGATAAAATGACAATATACAGCTGAGGAAAACCAGCTGGTATTAAAACAGTTTAAAAAAATGATAAAGCTGTGTGTATGTTTTATGTTTGTGCAGCTGCACAGAGCTTTAGTAACAAACCCCAATTTTGTGCACAACTGTCCTGGTTGTAGCTCTTGCAGCATTGCTCAGCTTTGTTGGGTGCAGTGCAAAGTCTGTGTGGGGCAGATCCCAGCGAGGGCCCTGGGACAGTTTGCAATCAGCTGCTTTTGGGGCAGGGGAGGAGAATGTGACCAATGCCAAGACCTCTCACTGAATCCTTGTGAATGAAACAGCAATCTCTTGGTTCTGTAATAACCAAATTGCAGCCCCTCTGCTGGGTTTTGCTTTTCTTTGTGCTCCCGAGGGATGCAGTGTGTCAGCTGTCCTTATCTCCCAGGGGTATTTCCCTGGAGAGAAATGCAATGTGCCACTGCTCAAATGCTCGCCTGGGTGCTGGGATAACAAAGACACCTCACCAACAAAGGAAGTTGAACCTTTTCATCAATTGCCCGTAAAATTCAGAAATAGGAGAGAATAGCCATTTCAGAAATGGCTCTCACACCATGTAGCTGCTTCTTTATTTATATGTCTAAATCATTGCAGTGCAGTCTGTGCTGAGAATATCTAAGCTATTTGCATTTCATTTGTTATTTTGTCAGTATTTCAGAACTGAATCGAGGAACAGTTCCTTTATTTCAGCATACTAGCAAGTTCTCATACCACTGATAAGAAATATTTTTAAAAAGTAATTTAGAAAAATAATAATTGATGTTATTGTCCTTTATTTGAAAAAAGAAATGAAGTCTTTTGAATGTCATAAGCTGAGACCTGTAAGTGTTCCTTGAGCACCAGACCAATGTTGATCAAATGGACTTGTTCAGCCCTTGTGGTTTTGCTGCCATTCCATTTATTACAAGGGAATCAATATTCTTTCCAGTATAATTTGATAATACACAAAGAGTATCACAAGGTACGTATTTTGCATGATAAACAATTATGGAACCCAAAAAAATTCTCTGTGCCTCTGTTCCAAAATTTTATACTACTTATAATTCAGTACATGAATCTTTTAACACAGTGTCAACAAATTGCTTATGAGCCCCTTGAATGCCAGTCCAGTTTAATAATATTAGATGACAAGAACTTTCATAAAAATTAACTTCAGTATCTTTCCTCATTAGTGAAGGCATGTCAGACGTAAAGAATCCTGTAATTGCTCTGCAGGAATACTTTATATTTGCTTTTAATCAAGACATTTTAAAAATTAGTTCCTTTTGAAGGTTCACTGGTGGCAGTTACTGGATAGCTATTTAGGCCAGTTTTGTTACATTTCCTCCATTTAACTGGGTAATTCACCAAACTGTGGGGACACTTCACTGTGTTCAGGGATTTGCAATTGAAGTAATCTGTTTTTATTTGGGACATTTCAGACTTACAGCAAGCTCTTTGATCATTTGGATTTTGTTAGTGATAGTTTTACCACAGATGCTTTCATGTCTTAAAGAAAAGGTCTAAGGAAAAGACCACCATAATCACTTATTCACCCCTTTCCTCTTCCCAGGTGCACCCATGTTACCCATGGAGGAAAGCCAAATGTTGCTTTCTTTTAAAATGCCATGAATAATTAACTTGCCATAACAACTAAATTTAAAGAATTATCTCTATCAGTAAATAGGTTCTTTAATTTCACAGGAGACTGAAACAAATATAGATGCCTAGTTTTAGAAATTTGCATGCCTTTGGAAGTTTGAGATCTTGTCCTGGGAGATGAATTTTCCTTGGTGGCTCCAAATTGCCTGAACTCTCTTTGAGCAACTCCTCTCTATCTTTTTCTTTTGACAAAATTTTGCAGCTTGCCATGCCCTGTCACTATGATACCAAAACATTATGTTGCCTCCAAAACCCTTTTACTTGGGTAATATTTATGTGAAATTCCCTTTTTCTCTAAATTCACTTTCTCTTCTCCTCTTGCTGTTGTCAGGGGGCTTCTTTGTTAGAGAGGCTCCAGGCTAAGATGCAAAGGGGAAGGATTGAAATCTGCTGGGTGTGGGCAATGGGGATAAACAGAGGGTGAGAGAATGGAGAATCTCAACCCCACCTCATAAAAAATCTGCTTTTTTACCATCAAGCTTCATTCTCCAGAGAAGTGAAAACCCTTTGTTGTTTTGGTTAAGTTTAAAAACTCAAATCTCTTTATGAAATATGTTTTTGGGTTTTTGTGGTGGGGTTTTTTTTGGTGGTGTTTTGGTTTTTTGTGGTTTTTGGTTTGTTTGTTCATTTTTTCTTTTCTGTTTTGATTGTTTGAGGGTTTTGGTTTAGTTTGTTTTGTCTTGTTTTCCTGGAAAATGCAGATGCTTCCATCAGTCAAAAATGCAGCCCAACAGATCTTTCAGTCACTGCTGCTTCCTCTCTTCTCCTTGAGTTCTTGACTTAGTACCTAACATACATCCTTTCAAATGCAATTTTTTATATACACAACTTTTATCTGTATAATAATGAAAAGAAATCTTACATTTTTGAGGTCTGCTTCATTTAATGTCTTATTTCTAATCACTCCTGGTCCAGGCTTTATGACATAATTTAGAACATTCTTTTACTTTTGAATTGAGTACTTTTGCAGTTTACCCTACAGAGGTAGGTGTCACTCTACAGGGACCCAAGCAGGTATGAATTTTCACAACCCCTTTCATATCTGTAATATTAACAGGGATTGCCTTCCCGAAGTGAAACTGTGATTCAATTTCTAAAACAAAATACCTGCTCTTTAAAGTGATTTAAGAGAAATGAGTCAATAAGAAAGGAATTAAATTAGTGGACCTTGCTCTTCTGTACAACAATTAACTCTTTCCTTTTTGGCTAAGTCCAAGGTGATGGGAAGTGAGGAGACACCTGCATTACAGTCTGTGATTTTTAACTGACAGACAAGGGGCTTGTAAGGATTTAATGGAATACATTATTGCATCATGTTTTGTGCTACACTGAGTTGTGTATCCTACTCTTGAATGGATTTTTAAATGTAATACTTTAGATGGAAAGTCAGGTTGTTGATAAACAGGAATTACATAATATGCTAAAAAGTAAAACTACAGAGTAATATAAAGCATGCTGAATACACATATCTAAGTGAATTTATAGACTTTTTTTGTTTTTCCTTCAGGAATAGGACAGAAATCTCCATCATTATCTCAAAAGATAGGTGAGGAGAAGACTGGGCTTTTGTCTTTCCACATAAATGACTGTCATTAATACTATCCATGTTACAATTCAGCAGCAGCTACTGTCCAGCCAGGTAGCAGAGGGAGCAGTTCATTGTTTCTAAGAACCACTCCTACAGTTAGAGGATTATGAGATATTCTCTAGTTCCTTTTATGCTATTTGTAAAAAAAAGGATTCTTTTTTGCTCCCTACAGAGGATATCAATCAACACTGGTGGCACAACTGAGGCAGCTCTTTCCTCAGTCACTCATCCCTTAAAAGAGACTCTGTAAAAACTCCCCAGGTTAATAGTAGGCTCAAGAGACCTTCAGGGAAGGCAGGTTAAATGTATCAAAAGTTTATTGCTTTATAGCAAAGCCCTCGTACCTTCCCCCTGTTGGATCCCGGGGCAGCATGACCAGCCAACACCGACTCCCCCATCCCTCTCCTTTCTCTCTCAATTGCCAACCCATTCCTTTGGAACACATCTCCTCATTGGACAGAGCTTCAACTCAACGAGGGCAAGGCTGTTTCTACTCTGCTGTGATCAGACACAGCTGCAGCCTACCCAGAGGCTGCCCACAGCACAATCATACTTTTTTTTTTTCTTATTTATAGGTATTGTTGAGAGGAAAATGAAGGATCTGCTAAGTGTGCTGGATGATATCTAACTCTTGACCACACTCAGGCTGCTGCAAATTCTGCTGTGATGGTTGTGAAGCCTCCTGGACAGTGTGTGGTAGACTCAGACATCACGTGCTGTGGGGGAGTGCAGGGAACACAGGCCCTCAGTGCATTTACTGACAGTCATGCTCAGGGAGGTGTTTCCTGGGCAGACCAGAACAGTTCAAACTGTGTCAAACACTCACCCTCCTCTTCCTTAAAAACAAAATTTGTCTCCTGAATTTGGTTCTGTCATATTATGAAAACCAGGATCCAAATAATGCTTGGAGCCTGAATGACTTGCCTGTTTTTGTGGAAGTTGCTCAGCTCCAGTGATGACAGGGAAATGAAGAGTGAGTAAATGGATCTTTGTGCAACAGACCTAATTGAAACAAAATGGAGAACAACAGCAACCATTCCTTGGATTTGAATATCTGTAGTGTTTTAAGAGCTGACTGTAATGCTCATGTTGTCAGTGTGTTTCTTGGGAAAAAGGCAAGGAATGCAGGAAGAAACACCAAGAGAAAGACTTCCAGTGGATGTACATGTGCACCTCACCTGCTGCTCTGGCATTTCTTTCATGCTCAGCAGTCCCACAGAGTTCCATGGAATTTGGAGGACTCCATTATGAAGCTGAAATCAGGGAATGAATAAATTGATCAAAGTATGTGTTGAAGCCTGGGAGATGTGAATTGCTGCAGGAAAATTTGGGCTAGTTTCTTGAGTTCAGATATACTGGACTCCACTGTGACTCCAAGTATGGAAAATAATACTCAAAACCTAATTCTGAAATCAGGGTCCTGCAAGACAGAAATTCTCCCAAAGTGCTGAGCCTTTAGGACATAACTGGAGCATTCAGACATGACCAGCTTGGAAGATAGTTTGATTTTAAAGAACATAAATAAGGATTAAGGTACATAAATTTCCTGTCTCTAAAACGGGATTCTCAAGTGGCTTTATGAAGCTAAGAATATGTATAGGAAATCTCTTTAATCATAAGCATATTTCCCTTCTGGCACATTTCCTGTATGATCTCTAGGAACAGTTCTATTTTTAGGTGTGTTATTTAAAATGTCTTACTGATGGCACATCTAAGCATTGCTAAAAACCTCTCAAGTGCTTTAATAGGAATGATTTTAAAGCATTTGTCTGGCTTAGTTGCAGCTGGAAATAACTGAAATAAGAAGCCATTAGGAAGCTAGTCACAGTTCCTTAAAATTGATACTAAGCTGTTCATAACACATTCTGAACAAAATAACATTTTTTATTTGTTCACTATAGATTGTGCCTTAAGGAGAATGGATTTTATTGCAGTAAACTAAAATAGTTATGCACAAAATAAATACATGATAAAACAAGGAGGCAGAAGCAGAATTTTAAAGACGTATACACTGTAGAGTGTGAAACACTGTACAAGTAATGAGACTGGCTTGGTTGATTCCAGGAGAAAATCTGAGTGGGAACCTGTAGTTACAAATGTCTTGGTGACGTGTGGGACTCTCAGGGAAATGGAAGTACTGGATTACAAGAAAATGAATATTTGACACGCATTTTGTAGCTACCTTCTATAGTTGTCTTTCAATTCTCACCTCACTAATGCTTGCTATCTGTAGTGATGCAGACACGGCTGCTCGGTGCTGACAAGCCCCTGAACACAAGGTGCATGTCTGGGAAGGCTGGATACACAAAACAAGACAAGCAGAGGCTTTTTCTGATGTCTCAGCCTCATTGCAGCGACAATATGACACCATTGTGCACTGCAAGTGCTGTTTAGATTTTAAAACTGAAATTCAGAAATACCAGAGTGCCTTACTGAACTCTGTCGACAGCTGCTGCTGCCCGAGGAGATCCTCCAGTAACCTGAGTGTTCAGGTGCTCTTTTCCTTCTTTTGCCTGGTCAGCCTGCATGTCTTCCAGACCTGCCTTTGTGCAAGAAGTGACTGCTCAGCCCAGCCCACACACGGCACATCCTCATCCCTCTCTTACCAACCTTTAGTGGCTCATCACTTACTTTTGCATGGTCATAGGATTACAACACACTGGCTTTAGAAAAGCACCCCAATAATTTTATATTTTAGCCTCTACAGGAATGTAAGGCTCTGCTGGCCAAATCAACTCTGTGCCTTGTGGAACCCTGCTGGCAGTAGGGAAGGCTGTACTGCTGGAGTGCTCCTCCTGAGAAGCTGGACACTTTAATGTCAGGGACTGATCCTGAAGGTGCTCCCAGAAAGTTAACAACATGGTACAGACCATTTACAGAGCAAAGAACTTCTGTTGTTAGCTCATCTTCTCAAGTGGTAAAACACTCTATGTTAAGTAGTGCTGCTGAGCATGAGAATCCTGATTACTGCCTTATTCTTTGCTAGGTAATGGAGTGACAAAATGCGAAGGCCCAGACTCTGCTGTTTCTTGCTTGTTTCCTCAGCCTCTGAAGGACTCCTGCATTTAGATATTATTACAGGTGTGCACCAAAATTAAGTCCTTCAAAATTCATGATGTGTACAGCTGTGTTTTATTTGAGGCAATTACAAACTGGTAGGGTTTCCCCTAATTTCCTTTCCTAGGCTCAGAGGTTTCACTTCCCTTTGATGAAGCATTTACCAAGTACTGGCTTTCCTTTAAATGCAGCATCTTTTTAGACCCCGAGTAGGTGGTGACAGCCACTCATACCACGCCCATAGCACTTGTGTGGTGTGGGACATGGTGCAGCAGCCACCCTGCTGTTTCTGTGCCCTAATGAATGAGGAACCTGTGGGTAAATTACAGCTTGTGGTGTGTGATCACGGACATTGTAAACGGCTGCACCGCAGTTGTCTTAGCAACAGCCACAGCCCACAAGGTAAAGAACAGCTTCTTAACTCACAGGTGGATAAGGAGACGTTGATGCTTTGTCTCTGCATGGAAAAATACATGCACATTGCAATAAGTAAGTGTTCTTCTCCCCATTAGAATTAATTTATAGGGAAAGCTGGAGATAAATATACATTTTCTCTGTTACCAGACCAGCCTGCATCCTCATTCATTGTGGGCCACTGTAACCAAGAGGACACATGCACAGTAAACTTGCAAAAAGCAAAATGTCCTTATGCTACCTGACTGGACAGAAATGCACTCTGTACGTAGCAAAAACATCTTGCCAGGACCCTGCTGAATTGCCCCAAAGAGGGCTTGTCAGCACTGGCCTCATTCACAGATGGCTGGTCCAAAGGGAAGACCCCCTAACTGTTTTTGGCTTTGGATCAGAGCTGTGTGTGTTAAATGAGCTTTTAGAATCTATTCCCTGTGAGTGAGACCCACTGAAATGAAACAATTGATATAGGCACCAAAAGTTGAATTATTCCATGGCTTTCCTAATGCACGTTTTTAAAGACATTGATTGTGTAAGGCTGACAGAATGAATTGGGCTTGTAGCTGTGTTGCTGTGCCTGCTACAGTTCTGTGACACAGCAATGTCTGTTTGCTGTGCTTTTATCCTCTGTGATTACTCTATCATGACAGGATAATTTTCAAAGATTTTACTGGGGATTATTAGTTTTACTGCTCTAATAAACATATAATTAAACAATGCCTCTGTATTATTGGATCCTAGTCTGCTTTGTACACAATGGATTTACAGCATGTCTGTAAATATTGGAACGGTGATGCAGTAATTAAGATTTACATAAACCTTCTCTGGGAGGAGAATGAGAGATTTTTACTGTGAGACTCAGCTGGAGTGGTTGGGAAAGTACCTGTTTTGTTCAAGTATAGCAATATATAAAAGGTATAGTTTTGTGCAAGATTTCAGCCTTAAATAGAGCATAGTCTGCACTTTAAGGGGATGGAAGTTTTCTCCAAGTCAAGGCAGCACTCCCTGACATAAGCCAAGGCAAATGAACATCTAATCTTCAACCTAAGAGATAACCTTGAAGCAGGAGAACATATTTGGGAGCTCTCTACCTCTAGTTGGCTGTTACTGCTTTACTCATTTTGACATGCCCTGTATTGCCAAATGCTTTCCACCAAAGGACTGGAGCTGAGATGCTCAGACCTGACATTTGATTAAAAACACAGCATCCTTCATTTGAAGTGGTGGGGTTTTTTTCATGGGCAATAAAAAATCCAAAAAGATATTAAACTGTCAATCAAACAGATAAGGGTTTAGAAACCATACTTCATGAAGTAGAGCAGACTTCAGGCTGCTCAGGAAACTAGTGAGTTAAATCCCCAGGGAAAATGCTGTGGCAGGTGCTGGGTCCATCAGTGCTGTCACTTGTTAAACATCACCTCCTAAAGGTGCTGGAGCAGCAATTCCTAAATGTCAGAGGTCAGGCAGGTAGGGAAGAAGGGTGGCTTGGCTGATCAGGAATCTCCTCTTGGAAATTAAGCAAAAGAGGAAGGCACACACCCAGTGGAAGCAAGTTCAGGTGCCATGGGATGCTGCTCACCATCATGGGGAGAAAACCTTTGCAGTCAAAGCTCAGTTGGACTTGAAGTTGCTAGAAATGTGGCGGACAATAAAAAAGAGGTTTTCAAATATATTAATGCCAAAAGGAAGTGCAGAAATAACACTGTCTTGTTCCAGGATGAGGATGGTCACCTCCCAAACAGGGACAGGGAGAAGGTTGAAGTGTTTACTGTGTTCTTTGTCTCTATCTTCAGCATGGATCAGGGACCATGACTGGAGGGCCATGACTGTGACAATGATTAGCTCCCAACTGACCCTGAAATTTTGTGAGATCTGCTGCTCCAGCTGGATCCCTACGAATCCATGGGGCCTGATGGGATTCATCCCAGAATCCTCAAAGAACCGCTGTCATTGCAAAACCTCTCTTGATGATTTTTGAGCAGACTTGGGAATCTGGAGAGGTCCCAGCTGGCTGGAAGCTGGTGAATGGTATCCTGATTTTGAAGAAGGGCGAGAAGGAGGACCCCAGAGACTACAGGAC
>VZUA01064342.1:939-17063 GCA_013401035.1 Horornis vulcanius | reverse complement strand
TGGGGAAGGGTCTGGAGGGGAAGCCCTCAATGAGCAGCAGCTGAGAGCACTTGGTGAGTTCAGCCTGGAGGAGACTGAGGTCAGACCTCATTGGGGTCTTCAGCATCGTCACAAAGGGGCTGCTCTGATCTCTTCCCTCTCCTGACCAGGGACAGGAGCCCAGGGAATGGCTGGAGCTGTGCCAGGGGAGGGTTAGGTTGGGTCTCAGGGAAAAGTTCTTCCCTAGAGGGTGCTGGGCACTGCCCAGGCTCCCCAGGGAATGGGCACAGCCCCGAGGCTGCCACAGCTCCAAGAGAGTTTGGACAGCACTGCCAGGGGTGCACAGGATGGGATTGTTGGGGGGTCTGTGCAGGGCCAGGGGCTGGGCTGCATGGTTCTGATGGGTCCCTCCCAGCTCAGCATATGCTGTGGTTCTATGAATGTTGTGTGAAACACAGAAAATGCAGCTCTTGACAGACCTAACCTCTCCAGGCTCGTTTGTTTTAAGCACTAATCAGCCTGGCACTGGCAGTTCCTTAGCTGGAGAAAACACCTACATGGTGCACTGGGTATGTGCAAGTTGCAGTGTCATTTAGATTAGGTGAATATTTAACATAATATCACATGAGCTTCTCTGGAGAAAGGTTAGAAGAATGGGTCCCAGCAACATGAAATGTTGAGGAGAACCTCTATCAGGGCACTGTTTGTGGTGTAGCTGTGATGATTCTCCCTTTGAGGCTGCCTGGGGGGAGTGGCTGAACTCCAAAGCACTTTGCAGTGAGAAGGTTCAGAGGTGCCACATTGATTCTCATGGGGAACAACCCCCATGAGGCTGAAGGACATTGAGTAAGAGGGGAGTAGGGCAGAGGGAAGAGTCAGTTTTGTGTTTCCAGCAAGCAGCTGCAGTGTCTGCACTCACTGAGCCACTCTCCCTGCTGTGTCACTGCAGCCCACGCATTTATTTAAAACCAAGTTGGCCTTTGTGGAGAAAACACTTATACAAGTGTATAGGTCCATATATTTTCCTGCCTCTCATACCTGTTGAACCCACTGGTCAGGATCAGGCAAAAGGAGCAGGAGGGATTTCAGCAAGAATTACACTCTGAGCAGCTTCATGGAATTGGCACCTGGGTAAGAGAGCCCAGCAAATGCCTCTGCTCAGGGAAGGGGTCACAGTGCAGATAGTGTGCAAGAATTTGCAAGACAAAACAATTTTAAAAATGTCCCAACTGCTAGAAAACCTTCAGCCTGACCAGCTTCGTTTTTCTGTCAATGAAAACACACAAATCTGTAGGAAACAAGGGTTTCATTAATGCTGGAGTTCAACTGCTCCTGTAAGGCCAGGCTGAACAGACCGAGGGACAGAGAAGAAATTGTGTATTCAAGGAAATTATATTGCTTTAATTAAAATATTATCTTTGGAGATTTTTGGTTTTAATAAGACATAAGCACCAGGGATCTTTGAATTTACCTTTGGAATCAAATGATCTCCAGAAAGACATAATTCTCTATATGCAAGGTCTTAACTATGTTTTCTCAGTGATCCCTCAGCGCTGTTCATGGGAATGAAATCACAACTATTTGTCAGGTTTTCTAGAATCAAGAATCTAAAATTAGATTTTGAATTGATGGCTGCTAATTGCTGTGCACAGCATAGTTATTTTTCTTTGATGACAGATATGTATGCTCTTGTTTCTGAGGTACCACCTCTCACTGATAGTGGGCTCAATATCAAACCTGTGAAACAGAAATTATTCTGGTAGGAGGAAAATGAGACTTAGAGTAAATAATAGGGAACATTAGACAGCACCTAGATTTATATAATTTTATTTCTGGGTTGTTCTGCAGAAACATCTACCCAACTAACTAGGCTTTTTCCTAAAGTAATTTGTGTTCTCTGTCAAACATTAACATCAGCATTATAAGGTAATTTAACTCTTATTTTTGTCAAATTAAGGTGCTTCAAATGTTTTATAGGCAGTGCTTTGCAAAATCCACAGAACAAATGATGTAAGTACTACATTATGCTAAAAATTTGAGGTTCATACTAATTATACTATAGATTCAGCCCTTGATGTTTTGCCATAGTTCCTTCTATAATATTGCTCTCCTGAGAATTGAACCATTTGGCACCTGATTGCACTAATTACCATTGAACTTTAGAACCTTTAATACAGTGAAAATTCAAATATTTAACATGCACTGATATTTACAGGATGAAAAGGTGGAATTTACACAGAAATGTGATATCCAATTCCTTTCTATAATAACGCTAATAACTTAGAGTTAACCCTTATTAATATTTAGTGCAGCAGTAAATGTAAGCAGCTGTCACTGGAATATTATGATTATGATCAATGATACCTTGGCCCTTGGTGAATTTTTGTGGTCCTCTTCATCCTTTGTGCAACTCGACATGGGAGGGAAGGGAGCACTAATGAACTGGTTTATAAATATCCAAAATGCTTACCTGCTTCAGGGCTTGTGAAAGGGAGATTATTGTAATGTCTAAATATAGGCAACACCTTACAACCCTATCAGTAGTATAGAGAATTATATTCTACTTCTTAATTCCTAATAAGAATGAAAGAAACACTTCTGATGCTTGATGGCATGCCCAGCTTCCTAATCAGTGTGGTATTTTCAAGCACAGAGTTTATGTGGGAAACATGAGATGTGTTTACACCAAGGCATTTGGTACTCAGCTGCCATCTCCATAACAAATTTACTTTTTGATGTTTGGATGGGGAGTGTTATTTTGCTTTATGAGCCTCATTTAGGGGAGAGTTCTCTAACAGAGGCCAAAGCAGATACTTGCTGTCAGGAGGAAAACAGAGGGATTTGGGCTCCTCAATCTGAAGCACAAAGACATTCCCAAGTGTCTGACCTGTAACCAGTGATTTAGGCAAAATTCTTCTGACCAATTTTAGTTATTTTGTCAACAAAATAGTTTTTTATTCACTTTTCTGAATGGTCCAGGTGTTCTAATTCTCCCTAAAAGCAATCTAAATACTTTTGTCTATGATGAGCACATCTTTGGGTGCCAGTACTTTCTCCAGCACACATAAACACCAACTTTTGAGCTCTTTTTGAGGTCTCTAAGTATGTTGCTAGGGATGATACCCATCTTATGATTTTCTTGTTTAAACATCTGGATTAGCTAGTTGCAGGAGGCTTCACTGTTGCAGTTTTTTCCAAATTTTACCTCTGTTTGTACTTGGCATTATCCTTGTCTTACTAAGTCACTGGAATGGCCCCAGGTCTTCTCTGTACATTGCATGCTCATGTCAGGGGTCACCATTTGCTTACAGAGCAGCCTCAGTAATTTGTGAAGATCTGAAACCCAAACTTGTCTTTTCCCAGAATTGTTGCCATCAGCATTACCTCTAGGTAAAACCATGAAAACTTGATTTTTTTTTCCTCATAAAAAATTACTTGGTATTAACACTAGGATCATTTTTTCACAGGCACACCTCTTTGAAGCTAATTCAGGTATTTGCATATGTAATAGCTGACCCATTCTAATGACCCAAGTACTTCAGATGAGTGCTTCGTTTGGAAATTTCCCAAACCCTGGAAATACAGAGGGAGGGTTCCTCAAGCTTTGTCCCATTGCTGTTCTGCAGCCTCTTCTACCCTGGTGATGTGAGTGGTGCTGGACCAGCCCAAAGTGGCCTGACTGTGCAGTGCCCACTGCCTGCTGTCACCGCAGCCTCAGTGGGGACAGTCACCCTCACAGAACTTCAGTTCCCTGCCTCCACACCAAGACAGGGGCTCATTTTTGCCTCAGAGAGGTAAGGAGGGTGTCTTGCAGGTTGCCAGGAACTTGGTCATTGTGGTGCAGTCATGAGGATCAGACAGGAACAGAACTTTTACAGTGGGAATTAGAGAAAAAAATTCTCTTGTGGGAACTTGTGGGAATATGATCTAAATGTATTCTGGTTACTGATGCCTGCTGTCTCCCTGAGCAAGCAATGCTGGCAATCCAAGTTAAAGCTGGTCACAAGGTGCCATCAATCCTTAGCTCCAAACTCATGAACCTGAGAGAAAACCTGTTACAGCACCTGTGCACAGGAGGAGTAGGGCTGGACAGCACTTCAGATTCTGAGTGCAGCTCAGTCAGACCTTACACTGGAGAGAAGTCCTTTCCCTGAGCATGAACTGAATAACTGCATCTTTATTTCAACATCCCAAATACATGTAAGTAATTGCTAATATGACATAGATGCTGCAGACATAGTGGAATAAATCTTCCAGAGAAAAGTCAACAGAAAACTGATGGGATTTAATGAGTGAGCTGTGCCAGACAGAGTGTGAAACTGTCTACTCTGCACATACAGCCTCACCCCAATCACTTCTTCACCAAAAATGTTCATAAATATGCTTGTCCCACATTCCAAACAATAGTATGCATCCACATAAAGACTAAGGAAATCAGGCATTAAAAGTCCTTCAGCTGCCAAGGGCGGTTTTGTTGGTTTTTTCAAAAAATCAATCTCTTAAGAAATATTTGTGCTGTCTCACAGAAAAAAAAAAAAAAAAAAAAGTTAGTTGAACAGCTAAGCAAACAAGTGTCCTGCAGCAGACTGTGCAGTGGTGAGGCTTTAGGTGAGCCAGGGACCCATGAGGTGCTGACACTCTCACCAGTGTAGCACCACCATGCCTCATACTCTGGCTTCATCTGGAATTTTTGCAGGACTTATGTTTTTAGCACTAATGATAAGGAGCAAAATGCTAAATCACAGGTATTTTTAAATGTACATAGGGTTTGAGTTCAGCATTTATGCATGGTAACTATGCATTACTGACTTCCTGCTGTCTCCTGACAAACTGGAGCATCTGCCTTTAGTTACTCATGTATTTGATGCTCTGTCACTTTGTTCTCCTTTGGCTTCCCCAAGCTAGATTAATTGGATGGCTCTGAAACATTTGGGGAGTATTTTGGCTTTTGAAAATGTTCTCTTTTTCAGGCTGCTTTCCAACCTTTTCTCCCCTGCCTAATGACCCATTCAAAATATTACCAATGAATTTCTTAGACTAGATTTACATAAGATCATTAGAGTATTCCAACTCCTTTACTTTAAAATATTCATGGCAGTCTCACATTGTTGGCTTCACAAAACCAATTTCAGGCAAACCTCCCATCAGCTTCACCGGAGGAGAGCAGGGTAGAGCTTTAATTGTCAAGAACTTTCAAGCTGCATCTTCAGTGGCTGTTCTCCACATCAAGCACCAATTCTGACAGTGCTTCACTGCACATTCTGCTCACTCTGCAGCAGGTTAGATGCTTTTTATTGTCCTCCATTTTTGAGAAAAAATTACAATTACTTGGTGACTTAAATCTCAACCTATGAAGATTTTTCTGTATATCACCTGCATGTAAAACTTCACTCCATTTGCAGCTTGAAAAGTAAAGCACTGAATTAAAAATTCTGGGCAAATTTGTGGCTGGTCTATTTAACTACTTGTCTATTTAACCACTTGTCTATTTAACTACTGGTCTATTTAACCACATGCTTTGTACAATTTTAGAATGGAAAGTGATGCTGTCCTGTGAAAGGGTGACTTGATTTGTCCCCAGAGACAGTGGGAAATGTTTATGTAGGAGTTGCCCTGTAGCTTAAGCAGGGAAGTTCTGTTCAGCACCAGTTCAGTGTCTCAGGGGAGGAGTGGAGACATCATCTTGTTCTGCAGGGTGGCTCTGAGGGTAAGCACAACACCTGGGTTTGGAAGGCTCACACAGGGGTCACAGCAGCAGAGGAGGAGAATTTGAATTCTCTGCTTTTGACAAAAAACTTTGTGTAGAGCTCCTGCACTCTGCACAGAGGGAGCCTGCAGCAGCTGCCTGTGGTAGGAAACCTGCTGTGGGCATCCCTGTGGAAGAGCACCTGACTCTGGCCCTGCTCCTTGTGTGTCAGCTCCAGGTCCCTCTTTCCACTTCAGCTGCTTCTGGTGCTTGTGCCCAGGGAGTCCAGATCCAGAAATGCCTTGCTTAATATTGTCCTTCCCATTCCACTATTCCTGGCTTCATGAACAACCTAAGATGCAAGGAGGTCTCCAGAGGACAGTATGATGTAAATGTCCCACCATCTTAAAAATTTATTGCTGAAGAAACTGTGCTTGCATATATTTTTAAAATGGAAATGAATAATTTAAGGCTGTTTAAAATATATGAATGTAACTTTAATTAATCTGGTTTTTGTGTACATTGCTTGGCAAATAAAATACGTCTCAAGGGGCTCTGTTTTGTTAACAATACTCCCTTCCCCTTTCTTTATTTACTACCCCAGAAGCAATTTTTGAAGAGCTTTTCATAACATTTCCATGAAGCTGAAGCCCTCTCTTCATCCTGGCCCCCCACCTGTGCATTTCAAAGCACACAGGCACTGCTGGCTGTGCCAAAGGCAGGTGAGGCAGGGCCCTGGGCAGTCCAGGGGGGGCAGGGGCCCCCAGCCCTGCTGGCATGGCCAGGGTGTCCCCAGGGTGCCTGGGGAGTCTCTGCAGGTGATGCTCAAACTGGGGGCAGCTGGGAGAGAGTGGCCAGTGGCCAAAAGGGTCTCCTCCAGCTGTGCTTGACGAGTGACTGGCTGCAAAATGGGCAGATTTGGAAATGGTGCAAATATCTGTCTGTGGCTTGTGGCTGACAAAACACATTTTTAGTGTGTTTGGTAATGAATGAAACCTTGGTAAGAGATTGGTCAGTCTTCTCAGCCTCCTGTCTGGTTTTTAAGGGTGGGAAAATTCGGGCTGAACTTGCCTTACAAGGTCAATTGAGCGTAGGTGCTGCTCTCAAACTCAGCTCAACAGTTTCCTTTCTACAGAAAGAATTAAATACCATTTGAGTCAGGATGTGGGGCTGACAGGGATGTGTAAAATCCAGGCTGAACCTTCTGCTGTGTTTAGTTTGGTACCAGGACAGGATCTTAGGTCATCTGTATTCCAAGTGAAAGCCACACCTTGAGGCCAGGGAGCCTTCTGTCTGTCTCTCCTCCAAAAGTTATAATTTGGGTTTTCCAGTGTTCGTGGTAAGTGAAAGCAGTAGCTTAGCTACTCTAGTTCTGTCTTCTGCGGTAATTAAAATTAGGAAAAAACTTGGCTAAAAACTTAAAACTCATCTAAGGTGTAAAAGCTGATAATTGTTTGTCTTCACAGACGCTATGGGGAGGCCCAGGTTACCCCTTTGCCTCACAAGGCATTGTGGATTTCAGCAGCTTCACACCCAGCACTCCTGTGTTTCTGTGCACAGCTTGTGAGCTCTGGAGGGGTGACAGTGCCAGGGCTGGCAGGGTGGGAGCCCTGGTGCCACGGGCAGCAGGGGCTGCAGCAGTCCAGGACAGAGCCCAGTTTTGTTCCTCTCCCTGGAAATCTTGAGCACAATCCTATCTGTGCTTCCTGTAAACAGCTCTTTTTTTTTTTTTTTCTGTGTGAGTGGAGAGCAGCAGGATGAAAATACTGTTTTATGCTTTTGATAAACTGCTGTGTTTCTCCTCTCCTTGGATTAGGCAGTGCAATGAATTCAGCTCTCTCAAAGACAGCCCCATACTGAGAGGTACCTGCTCCATTTTATCCTAGCAACTCAAAGGTATATGAAGAGGTATTTCCATACACCCTTAAATTTAATTTTCCATTTGCCTGGTATTTGGGCTCATCCCTATCCTCGTTTTAAGGACAGCATTCAAGGATCTCCACCTTTTGCACATTGCAATTTTTTGGAAACCGGGTAGAAGAAGTAGGGTAGGAAAATGCTGGAGTTACAGGTACCACTAAGGATTCAAAATCCTAAATTAAATGGATTATCTCTTGACAGTGATAATGTTTCTGCTCTGGAGTTATTTAAAGGTAACATTAGTGCCTTGGAAATGAATACTGGTAATTTTTGAAGTACTGTTATTTAGCTGTATGTTTTTGATAGCATCTGATGAATAAAGCTATTAGATCAGCTGAGTGCAAGAGTCACTATAAATGAGTGTAGAAGAGGTATTTTTGATGTCACCTGCATATAACCTGGTGTTAAGGTGAAATCAAAACTAAGCTTATCTATAGATCACTAGGTAGGAAATTATGAACTGTCAGTCATGTGTCCCAGGCTGATGCTCAGACACCCCATCTTCAGTTCCTGTTTGCACAAAGTCTCACTTATTATTGGTTTATGTAGCATTTGGATTTTAGCAAATACATTATGTCTAAAAGAAGTGGTCCAAAAGTAAACACAGAACACAGAGATTTTTATAGATGACACAGGGCAGGCAAATGTCTTGGCTACCAGAGCATGCCTGACTGACATGGCATATCTGACACGAAACCATATGGTAGGGTAGGACTGATGGGTTTTTGTTGTGAATAAATAAATAATCCCCTTTCAGAAGCAATATTTTCTAGCATCAAGCCAGAAGGAACATTTTGTTACAAAACTGATTAACTTGTACACCGTGTCCTGCACCCTGAAAAATGCACAACCAATTCTTTGTATCAAACTGGGCTTGACATGTGGAGCATGTCAAATATTTGGCATTATTTGATAGTTTACCCATTTTAATATTATAAGTTACAACTATTTAGAAAACTTAAACAGTGAGTTACTAGAAGACAAACATCCATCTGGGAGCACAGTGGAAAAAACAAAATGATGCATTTATAATATTATTTAATAAAAATTAATTCTAAGCCAAGTGTGACAAACAATTGCCAACATCTCATCCTCCCGTGTAGCACTGACTTGTAAACTATAATCACATCTGTTGCGTTAGTATTTGTAATAACTATGCTTGTGATAAATGATCACATCAAATTTTAATAGCTTTCCTAATGTTCACAAGAACAATTGCATAATGAGGTTACCTTCTCTTAAATTTATTGTGTGAAAAGGTTGCACGCAGCACACGGCCAAAAGTCAGCTCCTGGCAGAACAATTTCTAAACAACTACTCACAGAAAAAATTCCCTAGTGAAGGAGGCAGGGACTATGAGCAAGATGTATTCCAGCACGCTTCCAGGCAGGAGCTTATTTAGAGGTTTTGTACTACAACTCAGTTTACATGGTCTTTGTCAAAACCTGTAAATCAATAGCAAAATCAAATCAGAATAACCAAAAAAGTAATGACTCCTGATCCTCTGTATGCTCAAAGCTCCCTTCTTGCACTGTCAGAAACTTTTTGTACTATATATTCTGTCTATACCATTAATGCTTCCATTTTAAAATGAAATCATACCTGAAATAAATCACAGGACCACGTTTTCGGGAAAGTCTCTGAATTTGCTAAGTTTTTCATGTATCTTTAATGAAAGTAGGATGGGAGTCTCTCCTGTGAAGTGAGGTTCCACCTGCACTGGGGACAGAGGTTGGGATTGCACAGGATACACTGGAGTGTCAGAGTGGCTTTTGAAAATGTGGCTGTCACCATATACTGACCAGTGTGACCTTCATGTGCATTTTACTTCCAAATAATTCAGGATTCACTTACTCTGGGTGTTGTTTGATTTTCTGTAACACACAAAATTTGCAACCACATTTCCTACGTATTTCAAACTTCGTTCTTTCTGGGCCATTTTAGCCCCTGTCAGAGACTCTGATAATGTGAAGAAAGGCCCTTTTTGGAGCTGTGGCTCTGGTCAGTCCTTCCCCAGCACGTGTCCTTGCCCAGCACCACATCCTGCCTCACCCTTGGTGCAGAGAAAATGAACAGTGTGAACTCTGTGGGGCAGGTTCTGATCCCTGTTAGACCAGTTTATATCTGGTTACTCATACTGGTCTAAAAAAGATTACAATCTGGTGCTTGATCTACTCTGTGCAGTACTAGAAGCTGAATTACCCAGTCACTTGGGTCCTACTATTTTTGTCACAGAGAATCTGTACAAATGATGTGTTTTTAGTTTGGCAATTCAGTCCTGTGTTATTTAGGGGCTGCAGTAATACTATGACAGAGTACAGGACCAAAGATCAACAGCTGATGCTTGAACTCTGCAGTGAACCCACTTTCTATAATCCTGGCAATATGTGCTTCTTTATGGTGCTACATTCTGAAAAGCCAGTCAAACGAGGACTTGGGCTGAAAAATAAATGCTCAGGTAGAAAGAAAGGGAAATCATCCTGGGCTTCCTGGGCTTCCAAAGCATATCTAAAATGCTGGGAAAAGTCAATGCTATATTTTTCTGGTGTAGGTCAAATGTAATAACTAAATACAATATAAAACGTGATATTTATTATATGGATTCTTCAAACATATACCTAAGTCAAGACATCAAAGTGATGGAAAAACTGTTAAGGCAGGATTGACTTAAAAGCTGCACTGTAGCAAGAAGGATTCCTTCAATGACCAAAGCAGGACAGAGCAGGAAGTTCAGGAGTTCTGGCCTGCTGGCTGTGTGTGGATAGGGCCAGGCATGGCACTGCCACTCATCCCCTGCCCAGGACACTGCCACCAGTCTGTGGGGAGGCACCTGAGCAAACAAAGGAGGCTATAATTTATCAACCTGCTGCTTAAATCCATTCAGCTCCAACGACTTCATGGACCTCTTGCTCTTTCTCTGGAGTTTGATTTGTGAATGTGTGTGTGCACATACAAATTGCAGACACACAGACACACACATGGCTTTCACACTCATGGATTACTATGTTGCAGTAAATTGCGTAGCCTGCTGGTAAGTCTGTTTATCATCAATTTCCCTGAGGCATCACTCATCTCTTGAGGACTTATTTTTACTTTCCAAACCACTGAACTGCTCTGACTAACCAACCTCATTTAAATTAATCTGACAGATGTGAAAATTTCTTGCTTTTTGCAGCCCCAACCCCAGCTCAGTTGTGCCAGAGCAGCTTCTTTATACATTTAAAATGCTATGAATATACCTACTGATATCCCAGAGTAGGGCAAGCTGGCAAACCTGATGTTCTTGGGGTGTTCCCTTTGGCATGCCTACACTGAGCCCAGTAAAAGACTGGCTCTGGCCAGGCTTGCTCTTTCACCTCAGCTCCAGTCTGGCACATGGATGGCCAAGACAGGAGCATTTGCTGTAGGTTAATGCATCAGCAAGCAGCCTGGGCTGCCAGTTTTGGGGCACAATAGAGGAATTTATAATTTCTGGCCCCGCTGCTGTAGCTGTCAGGTGAGTGCAGAGACATTCCAAGGCTGGGGCTGCTTTTCAGTTGGAGTGGTCAAATTAAAAGGACCAGATGCACTGGTGGGGAATATTGGAGGCTTAAAAAAACCCAGAGGCTATTGCTCTGGAAGAATTAGAAAGGAGAAGAAGGTACATAGAAAATACCAGAAAGGGGAAGCAATGGCCTAATATCAATAGGTTGAAATCTGTGGTGGTTTACATTTGACAGGCCTGTCCCTGTGGCAAGGTTTGCTGTGGAGGAGGGCAACATCCTGTTGCCAACAGCCAAGGAAGTTCCACTTGCTCTTCCATCTTCAGCTTAGTGATCTTTAGCCAAAGATCCCAGAATTAAATTCTGTTGCATTACTTATCAACCAGCCCCTTATTGGAATTTCACAGTTGGGAGCGCTGGCCCTGTGCCAGGTGGCACCAGCTCAGTTTTCTTTGGGAGGGGACAGGAAATGATTGATCAGCACTGAAAGCCTCTGCCTGCACTTCAGGATTGCTCGTTACATCTTTGGGAGTGCAGCCCTGTTAATTGAGCTACCTCATGTTTGTTTGTACGTGATTTCAGAGTGCCTAAACAAAATTCTTAATGTTTCTGGGTGTTTGGCACCCTCCACAGATGGACTGAGGGAGGTTTGTGGTGCACAAGCAACCAAAGAGAAGGAATGCTATCAGCACTGTCATCAGTCATCTGATGAAGATTTTGAATCATTGATTATTCTGTTAGTTTCTGGTTTGAGCTTTTCTGTGTCCTAAGTTCGGACTGACTCCAAATGATCCAATTTGATTTAGAGATGCAAAGAAATTATCTTCATTGAGACCAGAGGGTCACACGTGAGTACCTTTCAACAAGGAGATCAAAAGGCAAATCTCTGTCCCCAACACTGTCCCTTTACTAGCAACAATGCCACTTGGTCAGCAGAACACACACCTGATTCCACCTGATAGTTTAAAAAGTAACAAAAAAATTGCCTCTTCTCCTTCCCCAGTATTTTTTTTTTAATCTGCCATATCACTTAATTTCTGGGGGAAACAAAAAGAGAGTTAAAAAAGCTGCCCAACTAGACATTTTGAGCATGGAGAGTTTTAAAGAATAGTTCTAAATTTTACAAGATCTCACAAGGCAGTGCTGGTAACTGCAGTGGCATGGTGCTCATCTTCACTTATTCCTCAGCTTCAGAAAAGAACAGATGCAAAATAATCTGGTTATCATAAACAACCAGTTTATGATGGAGAATTTCTGCCTTTATCTATCCATATGGTTCAACAAAATGTTGTAAAATCTGAAAATAGTTAAAAAAAATTTAACAAAACCCCAGGAACACAAGATGGCTTTGTGCTGGCAATACAAAACTGGAATTTTGGGGTTCTTGACACTCTTTCTTGACAAATCCCACAGATTTGTCACTTTTCTGTGTAAAGTGACCAGAGGACAGAGTTTTCTTCCTTCACTGGTAATGTGGGAACACTCACAACATGTTTGGAGGCTTAATTAGTATTTGCAAATCACTTTGAGCCTCTCAGATTGGAATTGTTGTTAGCACATAGTACTGATATTAATTATTAAAACAGAATTGGGCTCTGTGGATGTCTCACAGCTGGCACCTGCAAACCCAGGGATTTTGGGAAGCTGCTCCCTAAAATAAATTTGGCTTGACAGAACAGGAAGTTTTAAAGTTGATTGTTTGACAAAGATGGGCTTTGGAGAAATATTCATGGACTAAGAACAGAGTTTCACGCAGTGGATTTACAGAAAACTTCTAAAAGTTTCTAGAGATTTGGGATTTCACTGTGTGACTGAGGCAGTTACACGTGAAATCCCTGAGTGCACTCCAAAACCATCCTGATGTGAGAGACATTTGTCTTTGTGCTGCTGCAGTACTGCCTGAGCTGATCCACTGTGAGAGGCATTTCTGTAACCACCATGGAGAGGAGTCTGTAAGGTCCTTTGAAGCCAAATAAATACATAATGCATTTTAAAAAGCCTTCTCCATTTTTTTGGGTTTTTTTGGGGGAGGACAGAATTTCATTTTTTATATTTTTGAAATTGTGGGGAAATCTAAAAGCTGGATTGTGCTTCTTGTGTTGTTACATTAGGAGAAGAATGACACAATGAAGATGTATTTTAAAAGGAAGGTTTCATTTGCATGTGCAAAAATATATTTCAGTGTTTGTTTTGATATGGCTCACGAGTTTTAATGCAACTGGTAAAAAAATTAGTCTTTTAAAAGTTTAGGTTTTGTTTCTTGGTGCATATTGCACAAAATGAGAGAACTGATGGGTTTCAGTGTCTCAGGTTCTTCTGGTACAACCTGGGGAGAAATATTATTTCACACATTGTGCAGATGCTTGTTTGAAGGGTGTTTTCAGCTCTTTGCATGAAGGGCAAACGTTCCTATTTCAAACACATATTGAAGAAGAACACTTTTAACAATCTCTTTTTCTGTCATTTGTGATCTGTTGACAAACACTCTTCTGCTGAGCAGAGGACAGAAGGGAATGGATCTGTGCTTTGCAGCCCCTCCATGGGGGCTGGGGCTGAGCAGTGCCTTCTGTGGCCAGAACTTGCATTTTGCACCCCTAGCACAGTAAGGATAATTAATAAATACTTTGTAGTGAGATATGAAACGTTCACCGTTGCTGCTCAAAGACTGCAATTGTTTATTTGGCTAGGAATATTTTGCTGTTCAGTTTTGTGGCAGTAGTACTTACAGACAGAAATGCAAACAACTGTTATGCAGATTTCGCCCCCTTTTTATTTTTAAATTTTGGAAACTGCCCCCTTAGCAACTTCCTGACACCAGAGCCTTCTAACATCTCTAAATGTTGCTGACTGAAAAAAAAACAAACAACACTGTCACATTTGGAAAGTCAAAGCAGAAAAGTGTCTCATTTGTAGAGCGATTCATTTCGATTTTCATCTTGCTGCTGTCACTGAGGATACATGAACAACAGCAGTTGGTATTGTCAGGAGACCTAAGCAGACCTGTTTCGTTGGCTGATTTGACAGCTGTTCCATGAAAGAGATTCATGCTCACAAAATCAGAAAAGTATGAAGACCACATTTTCCTCTTAACCCTTTCTTGCCTCACTGTACCTGAGTTAGACTTTCATAAGAAATCAAAGGGAAGGATCAGGCTGCTGTGGAAAGCAGCAGAGAGACTTGGTTTAGCAAACTGCCACGTGTGTCTGATGCAGCACTCCCTGAAGCAGTGTCTTTGACATTGTTCGGGTCTGCACGGCTGTCTGGGGAAATTAAACACAGGGGCTGATTCCCTTGTTACCACAAGCAGCACCTAGTGGGAAAGGATTTTACATTATTCTTCAGAATAAGCCATTTCTCAGGCAACCTGGATCCTTTCTTCCTTTAGATCAGCAAATACGCAAATATTTAAATGTTTTTGGAAAAGTATTTTCTTTATGTTTTCTGCTTCCTTTAGCTTTGAAAGAAACATATTATTTTAACAGGTATTATTGCTACGTGTTTGGGTGTTCTAGAGAGTAAAGATTTCTTATAACAGTGGGCTTAACTTGGCTGTTCTGAGGCTGAGTTCCTAAACCAGCATTTGCCTGCATGCTCAGCCCTTGATGACCATAATCACCCATGTGATTTATGCAGAAGATTTTGTCTCACAGTTCTGTAGATGAGAGGAACTTTAACACCCAGTGGTTCCACAGGAGTGGTGCTGATGGCCCTGCACTGACATGCATTGGTGAAGCTGTTTCTTTCAGCTCCTGCTGCAAAGCCCTGCAGCTTCATCATACCATACCAGGAGGTGTTGTGGCTCTGAATTGTTACAGTCAATGGGAAATAAAAGACTGTGGAAATGAATCTCCATGAGAAAGTCAAGCTTGATATAAAGCTGTGCTCCATCACAAATATAAATGCCTTGGCAATTACATTAGAAGGATGCCACATTTCAGGAGTGTTTAGTTAGGGCTGGGGAGTTTGGTTCAGACTACATTGAAAAAAAAGTAAAATAACTGGAATGCACGAATGAAACCAGGGCTGCTTCTTCCAGCCTGCCCTGCTGTGGCCCTGAGTATGATTTGTTCCAAGTCTTTTGAAAGGTGCTGTGGGGCCCTTGCTGTGGGCAGGGACAGGTGTGGTGAGGAAACTGCTTTGGTCTGCAATCATTCCTCTGTGCTTTGGATGAGCCATTTCAAATGAATCAAACATTTATCTGGGACCAATGTCTTGGATTGCCTCTATAAATCTAATCTAATTATTTCAATAATTATAGCTGCTCTGAGAAGGGTGAGGCTTAGAAAAGCTCCTTGAGATGGTACCCAGATGGGTTTTCCTGCCCTGGGACACGTGTTAACTGTGGCATTTGCCTCTGCAGTAGGATATAAAAACAAGAGGACGTTTTCTACCAACGTGAACACGAGCACAGGCTCAGCAGTGCAGCCATGAGATCCCAACACAGGAAAGCACAGAGGCACTTTACTCATTGAGTGTTACCCCTAAAAGCCACGGGCAGGACTGCCCTTGTTGGCAAATACTGTTTCCATTAGGGTGTGTTTACAGAACAAGCCTTTAAATATGAATTCAACACCTCTGGCACGTGCAGATGCTTGCATGGAGGCACAGGTGACACTTGTGTGAAATAATGCTCAGCAGTCAGAAACCTTTTGCTCCTGAGCCATGTTAAACACAGACCTGCTTTTCACAGGACATTTTCTGTGGCTTGTACAGCTGGCCCCAAAAACACACTCAAACAGAAGAGCTCAACTGATCAAATTACTGAGTGGCTCCTGCTGTACTCAGCAATGCCACGCTTCTGCTGCTTTCTAAGACAGGAGAAAGAAATGACAAAGAGCTCTCTCAGATGGGGCCGTGGCACTTTCTTACCTGCCCACACCAACAAAACTGATGTTTGTGATTATCTGGAGGCTGCAGCCAGGAGTACTTTTACTGTAGACATAAGCAAGAGTCCTCATCTTTTGTCATTGATTACCAAGCAAGCAGGACCTATGAGTAGTTGCTTCTCATTACCAGCTTTATCCTGCAAAGTGCTGCTGAGCACCTGAGACCTTTTG
>VZUA01064341.1:2105-19904 GCA_013401035.1 Horornis vulcanius | reverse complement strand
AGCATCTACTCTGAACTCTGAAACCTCAGAATAAGAGTGAAAGCTATTTTTCTTCCTCACCAATAAATGTAGGAGACTAATAAATATCAGACTATTTTTTGTAAAAGAAACCGGTTTTCTTTTCCCCCTTGGATTAACGTTGTATTTGCTAAATGAGTTTTGCAAGTTCCATATCTCTCATGTCCTTTCCTAGCTGCAGCTCTGAAGGTACACTGTCAGACTACTTAAAACTGCTCATCAGGATCCCTGCCATCTCTTCTGCTATTCAAACAAAATAACTCCTATGAGTGTTCATTAGCTTTTTCCAGTCAAGATAAGCCAGAATTGCTGAAGCTCTTTCAATACAGTATCTCTGCCATCTGGCTTATTTAGACTGAAGCAGACAGGGGAGTCTTCACCCTTGATGCTTGATGGGCAGATTTGCAGGTGTGATTTCAAGTGAAGCCGTGCAGCTGACATTGGGCTAATAACAATATTATAATGTCTTCAGCCAGCACAGTTGGAGCAGGAAGGGTGCATGTTGATTGAATAATGGTGAAAAATAATTTTTCTTAATACTTGAATTTCTTGGTAGAGTGAAGTATCAGCTTTTGTATCTGTGAGTTCATGACAGAAGTGCCTTGCAATCAAGAAGGATGACTTACAGTTATGTTGCAGCACATAAAGCTGTAGAATAGAAATAAATATTTAAAATAATGGAAAAAAACCTACTACTGTATTGACTTGAAAATATTGAAATTACCATAATAACTAAAATTCAAATTTAAAGGGTTAAAATCAGCTTCTATGCCACGGTTATGTATCGGATATATCACTCATACAACATATTAGTATGTCATATTTTGAGGCTCAGTCCTGCATGTCACTCATATTCAACCTGCCTAATTCAGGGCACTCTCTCTGATTTTGAAAATTTTTTCCTTCTAGTTTGTAAAATTTTTATACCAGACATTTTCTTCTCAAGAGTTCATATTCTTGAAGGAATATGCATACTTGAGTTTGAAGCTCTGCTGAGCACCCTGTCTGAGTAGGGCCCATTGAGGCCACTCTCATGGACTTCTGGCACCATCTGGTGGAGGCTTTACTTCCATAAACTAGATTATGGATAGGTTTGATAATTGGCTTTTATATCTCCAAAATACAAAACTGAAGTGCCATATCAAGACACGTATTGCGTTATACCAGGCAGGGGTGAAGAGAGACACGACATGGCTGCTAACATACTACCTTTAAAGTGGTTATGGGAAGACAATATGAATTTCCATGCAAAATATTTTGGTCATCCAGTTATATGTACATTTCAGAATTTTCCTCCAGCTATTGGTAAGTTGAGGCAGGTACAAAAATTGTTCCTGATTAAAACATAAGGAGGAGATTTAGTTGAGCAACATCTTTTTATCTCTTTAGTAAACCCAAAACCTTGCTTCATACTGCCAGCTGGTCAGAGCCAGAGGATTCCTGGTTTAGCCATTTCACAGCAGTGAAAAAAAAAAAAAGCCCTGTGAGGTTTTTTTAAGGGTTTGTATTAAAACATGTCTTTCTGTATACTTCTACAGGTGTTTCCTTATGTTCAGTACACAAGTGAATTAGCTCTCAAATATTCCCCAGCTTGTTCTTGATAACAATGCATACTAGAAAGCTCTTAAAATAAGCTGATGGAAATTGCTTCTAAATATAGGGACCAAGGAAGATTTTACAATATAAAACACCATCAGCAGAGGCTGTATGTGCCCCTCCTCAAATCTCAAATGTAAACCAGATGAGAAAGCAATTGTCTGATGGCTGAATGCCACAAGATTTCTGTGCAAATGCTGACAATATAAATTGTCTCCTTATTAGATTTGGCTGAAAAATTCTTTAAGGCTAAATGAAACCATGTCCCCAAACTGNGTGCCTTCCCTGTCACCCCAAACTGAGACTAAACCTCCCCTGCAGCCAAAAATATTCAGTTAATTTCTTTATTGTTTTTCTTCATCTCTTTATCTTTTTATTTCAATTCAACTTTAAAAAAAAAGTAACTCATTATATCTGATACCAATAATTTCTGATCCAGTTGGACCTGGAAACTTTTTCAAGAATATATAACATCAGCCTGTGGTTAGTAGATTGCGAATTGAGAACTTTGGATTCTCTTCTAGAAAACCCTGGAAGTTTTGGATCCTTGTCCAGATATGTTTTTGAAGCAATATGTAGATGACATTGCCACATAATGAAATCTCATTTTCACGAGCTCTCAGCCAGTAACACAGTCAGAAGGCCCTTTGTGTCCCTATTGATAGTGTGTGTGCCATGCAGCTTTTAAAAGCCAATTGCTTGAGGTGACTGAAAACAAGCCTAGGCATCAGACCTACCCACATGGAGACTTTGGCTGGAATGCAACTGTTCTTTATGCACAAAAATACTTATCACAGAAAATGTCTCATAATTCCATTGTGAATGGATAATGAATTTTATTTCTAAGAGCAGGGATGCTTCCTATTCATGTTCTTTGGTTAATACTTGAGAAAACTGCTGTTTTCTCTGATTCATATAATTATGTAGGTGTTGCCCATTTTCATTCAACCTTATGGTGATGAGTATCCCTTCTATGAAGAACACTTGTGTGGAAGCAGCATCACTGATGGAATAGTATACTGTTTAAAAGACAGGGACATGATGTAACATAAGAGAGATTCCTAAAGTGGTGGCTGGTTGCTTTTTCCTATGGCCTGGAAAAAGGACAGAGAATAACAACCACCAGGAGATGTATCTACCTCTATCCAACCCAAACATAGGAGACTAGTAAAAAATAAGCCCATATTCGTGGGATTAATAATCTTTTACTTGGCAGTGGTGACTTCAAAAAACTTCAGCATAGTAGTACTGATTGTGGATTTGAGAATTCTGAGGACACAGCCTCTTGTAGTTACTAAACAGTGTCTGAGAGCTTCTTGGGTAATTTGATTATCAGTACTTGAACCACCAGAGTAGTCTCTGTCTCAGCTCTGAGTCATGGTAAGAAGCAAACCAGAGAGCTGGAGATGAATATGGGCTGTAGACCTTTTTCCAATAGCCATTTTCATGTATTCAGCCTTGTTTGGAGAGAGACTAAACAGTATTTAGCAGTATGGAGAAAATCAAATTCTGCCACAGACCTACAGAAAGGGCTCTGTCTGTCTTGTTTATCAATATTGATACTGAAATATGTACATCATGTTTTCTAGAGTTGCCTGTATTCACATTTCACATAGAATCAATTTGAAAAAGAAAATAAATTAACTTCTTGTAAAGGCAAAGTTAAAATTTTGGTTAGCAAGTTCAAAATTATTACAAAAATCAGTGTAACAATATATGTGCAAGTCTGTAATTAAAAAGGAAGTTTTCTCTTTTGGCTGATTTTGTGGCTTACCCCTTTCTATAATCTTAGTTCATGTTCATTACTTGTCATGTCTTCTTCAGATTAAATAACCCTGCTTGACTTCTGCACCATTCCCAAGGCTGTTTTAGAATTGTACAAATCATGTCATAGGAGAAATTCTTGTGTTAATGTATCATATATCAAGCCCAGCGTCCCTGGTTTGCCTTCCTTGAAATCACAGATGACACATTAAAGTACCACAGATGACACACTTAGTATATTGCTGCCACTCTCTGCCCAATTCCAGAAAGCTTTGCTGGAGTCTGATTGAAGCAGCACAGCCTACTTTCAAACCAGCTGCTGCAAACTGTTGCAATCTTTCTGTCCCCTTGCTGTAGTCTCCTCTTTCAGCTCTTCTCCTTGTCTGGGCTCAGGGTTGAAAAAACCAGTTGATCCAGCTCCATCTGGAGATGGATCCACCCCCAGGAGCTGACAGTTAGGTGAAAGCATTTTGCACTCAGGACATCGGAAAGTTCTTGACTTTCTTTGTACTAATGAGGCAGGTTAAATACATGGCACCTTACAAATCTCTTTTCTGTGTGTGATGAGAATATGAATATTATTGTCAGACTTATCTTCTCCTCTGTCCTGGCTTGATACAAGCTTGTTTTTTTCACTACTAATTTTTATAATCTCATGTTTTCTTTTTGAGAGAGATCTATTCAGAGGAGGGCAAAATTACAAGGCATTGAAGTTTTGTGCTGAAGACATGGTAAATGAAATGAAATGAAATGAAATGAAATGAAATGAAATGAAATGAAATAAAATAAAATAAAATAAAATTTTAAAATAAAATAAAATAGGCTGAAACAGGCTAGTTGTCCTGAAACTATTTTATCCAGATTTGTTTAATTCATAAGACTATAAAGTTAAATTAAACATTTAAGGCTATTTATATGAGAAGGTACTCCAGGAGGTCATATCAAGAACTGCTTGTGGGTATTATTTTGATGGTGGGCAGACATTCTCTACTGTATTTTAGTCAACAGGTGGAAAAAAGAGGTTCAATCTTTCCCTTGAAGAGGGCATTCACAAAATATGCAGTTCTGATGAAATGGTGGTTTTGCTCCCCTGGCAAGTTTCAGCCTGAATTTTGTGACCAATGTCTGTATTTGAGTAGAATAATCCTCAGTCATCGAGGTTAGTGTTATTTTAAGGATTAAGAAAGAAATTACAAATCCAGCTTCAACAGAATGGAATTTGGGGCCTTACATTTCAGCATTAGCTTTCTCCGGAATTCTTTAAAGGTTTTTTCCCCCACACGTGCATTCAATTTCTCTTCCCTGTTTCTTATGGTGAACATTCATGTTTGTTTTCCTGTGGTTGAATTCTGTTCTGAGGGCCCTTTTGAGGGCAGACATGACATACATGATAAGAGAAAACCCTTCAGACTGCATCCTCTGAGGGCCAAGTGTTTTCTGGATCATGTGTAACAAGTCCCAGAACATCCCATTTTAAGTCTTCCAGGACTTTCAGTGTACCAGGGATATATGAGGAGCAACCTTTGCCTGTAGTCCCAGCCCAGTGTACCATTGCATTGTATGCAGCTTCAGGATATAGAAGAAAACATTTTTTCCTCTCTGTTCAGATTATTCCCCACTGTGGAGGGCTGATATTGGCAAGATACCACATGTCCACCAAAGCCATTCCACTGTAGATCAAGGTAAGGTCAAGGAGAGAGCACTCACCAGTTACCTTCAGGGGCAAAGCAGACTCAAGAAAAATATATCTATTTACAAATCAAATTGGATTACAATAATGGGAAATAAATAGTATCAAATCGTAGAAGCACCTTTCCTACACCCTTCCCTTCATCCCAGGCTCAACACCAATCCAAATTTTCTCTAATTCCTCCTCAGCAGTACAAGGGTGTGGGAAATGGGGGTTGTGGTCCCCTCATCATAGATTGTCTCTGCCACTTCTTCGTCCTCAGGAAAAGGACTCCTCACACCCTTCCCCTGCCCCAGCATGGGGGCCCTCCCATGGGAAACAGTCCTCCATGAACTTCTCCCTGGGCTGCAGGTCCTAACAATCTGCTCCAGTGTGGATTCCTCTCAGGGTCACAGGTCCTGCCAGAAATCCTGCTCCAACACAGGCTTCCTCAGGGTTGCAGCCTCCTTCAGGCATCCACGTGCACTGCCATGAGGTCCTCGAGGGGCTGCAGGTGAATCTCTGCTCCTCTGCAGACCTCCTTGGGCTACAGGGGCACAGCTTCCCCACTAAGGGCTACACCATGGCCTGCAGGTGAAGCTCTGCTCCGGCACCTGGAATGCCTTCTCCCTCTCCTTCTTCCTTGACCTGGGTGACTGCAGAACTTATTCTATGGCATATTCTCACTCCTCTCTTCTCTGTCTTCAATTGCTCTTGTGTAGGGGTCCTCTCTCCCTCCCTCCCTCCCCAGATTCTTGACTATGTTGTACCAGAAATGTTATCACATTGATATGTCACTGTGAGGGGCTCAGTCTTAGCCAGTATCAAGTCCAGTTTGGGGAAGCTTCCAGCAGCTTCTTAAAGAAGCCATCGCCATAGCTCCCCCATTATCGAAAAACAGCTGCTGTTTTATCCAGAACACAGTCTCTGGTGATATGACAGAAACTCGGTGCACAGGATTCTACCCAGTGTAAGTCAATCCTACCAAATCTCCTACTCACTACTCTTATATGGACAGTTGTGCTTACACAAGCTCTGGAGTAAAATCACTGCCAGAAAGGTGGGTGGTCCTGTGTACTTCCCATAGGGAAGAAGAGGCATAGGTTACAGAGGCATCAGAGGGTCTCTCTGTTGCTAAAAGAGACAACACAGTTCAATCTTAAAGCCAGAATTAATGCTTGCAGTTTTTAGAACTCTACATTTAGCATCTTAAAACAAATTATTGTTATAATATATCAGTGTTTTGATTTCAGCTAGCACTCACCAGGAAATATTAGACTAAACCTCAGACCTTCAACCTACAAGTTTTGTGTGTCTGTCTGAAGACAACTACCATGGACCAATGACATCTTTGATGGTTTGCATCAGCAAAAATACTACCAAAAAACACTGCCAGAAATCTCCCAGATTGTTCCAGGCAAATGAAAAAGCCTTTTCTGTTGAGGAAACATGACTGCAAAGTGGTTCTGAGTGCAGGGATAGTTAGAACTGGTCCACATTGGATCAGTGATCCTGTCTGAGACTTGCATTGACCTACATTCATCTTGTATAGAAACCCAGAAAAATCTAAACAATAAAATTACTCTTCATTTAAAAGTAGGAGTAAGACCATAATTATTCCTCATAACTAGCTAAGAAAATGTTTACATGTTTTGCAGAGAAACTTCTGTTAAAGAAAATATAGTAGAATTTGTAACCTGAAAAAAAAGTCAGAAATTATTAAAAGTCAGGGATAAAAATCTAGGGAACATTGAAAAGAGAGAGACTTATTATTAAAGGGGTTAGAAATGTAGTAGTTGAACCATAAAATTGTAAGAGAGAAAAAAACCCGCAACTTTTTTTTTCCAGACCTAAATATTTTAACACAATCAAACTGATTTCTTTTCCCAGCTTTACCTTACATAAAAATGTCACATGATACCTGAAATAAGTAAGACGGAATTTTCATTTTGTTAATGCTATAGCAAAACAAAACATATTGACACACTAACAATCCTGGGTAGCTTGTTTTCTTTTTTACTGATAATTCTTATGTAATTCTGTGAATATTTTGAGGTATGTTCTGCTTCATTTTTATCATATTTATGATAAAACAGATTTTCACCACCTTGGTATCAAAGATCCAGTAGATGGCAGAATGGGCTTATTTACTGTTTAACTGAGCCCAGCTACTTCTGTGCATTTAGCGAATTAAAACCCGATGGAGAAAAAAGTATATCTGGGCTGTGGTCCCCCATGTGGCTCTGGCTGATTGTATGTATCCATTTGTGTTGCAGTTTTTATGTTTTCTATTGAATTTTAGGAAGATAAAATACTGAAGATGTATCCTAAAGAGACCCTCTGATGCCTGTATAATTAATGTCTCTTCTTCCCTATGAGAAATCCACAATTTGGGGCTTGTTTATTGTTTTCTTCAAATAGAGCAGTGTAAGAAGGACTTAAAAATGTGAGGGGGAACCATACTGATTCTCTGCAGCTGTAATGGAAATTTGTAGGAAAATCCCATTTTGCCTGACCTCCAGCCTTAGCTCTAGCCACAATTTTTTTTTGGTATACATTGATTGAATAGGTTTGTATCACATTTGGAGCTGATTTCTGGAGGCTGCCCTGGTACAAGGACCCTATTTCAAAAATAAACATTTACTGATTTTTTGAGACACTGCTTTTTTTTTTTTTTTTTCCTCTGCAATGGGATTAAACCAAAACTTTTAGAAAGCTGTCAAGATCAATTAAAAGATGAGGAAGATAGAAAGGCTGATTTATGAAAAGATTCACAGTGGAGAACTAAGGAGAGAAAAGTCCTCTCTCTTTTTATCTGTGAGATTGTCACCTAAACACTGTTTTATTTTCTCTGCTCCAAGGAGAAACAGTCAAACTTTTTGCTTGTGATCCCAGAAAATCTGCCTTAAAATATAGTTTGCCAATCACATAAACCTAGCAGAATGAAGGAGTAGGTTTATTTATTTATTTATTTATTTATTTGAGAGATAAAAGCTACCACTGAAACTTAGGATATTTTATTGCAGCTCTTTTATAGGACTTCTCATTCTCTTGCTCTTGAAATTTTGTTTTTCTTTCTTTACATTTACTTTAATACAGACTTCTAGACTTGGTCATGTGCCAAGTACATAGAGATTTAAGCCATGAGCTGGGTTGAAAATCAGTGCTATTCTTTTAAAGTAGAAATAGTTTACCAAATTGATGTTTATTTAGGCTTAATGAGTGAAATTTGTAATATGCAGTATGCTAGGGCCATGAAAAGACAGGAGGCCAGATTATAATCTCATTAAATGAAAATAAATTGGTGCTATTCCAATATTAAAAAAGATCAGAATTTCAACTTCTTTGTTGCAGGCTAGATCCACAGAGGACCTGCTTGGTTGTAATGCTTTATATCTGAACACCTAATAAGGAATATAGCAGCATAATAGAAATTAAATCTGAACCTATATTCCTAGAGCATTTAGATAGACTCTGATAATTCCCAATGGGTTCTAGACAGCATTAAGTTCACCATACAAAATAAGCAGGCACATGCCCACCAGACACTTAAAAGACAGTATATTGAAATAAGTCCCAGCCACATTTTATATCTTTTCCTGTAAAGTATGTTGTAGTGTAGTCAGGTTGTTCCTTTCGACATAATAACTCAGTGTTTACAGTAGTAGTTGCTTAAAGCAAAAGGCAGAAATTATATAGGCAGCAGGAAGGAGTACACAAGGATTTTACTGGTCATATTCCATTGCTTTCTTATCTCTTGACTAATAGAGATATTGCGTTGAGAATTATTTACTTTCTGTGCAGTGAAATTTCCACCATTACTACTTAAGCTAGAGAATTTGAGAATCAGAAAATCATAGAATGGTTTGGGTTGGATGGGACCTTAAAGGTCATCTGGTTACAGCCCCTCTGCCATGGACAGGCACTCATTTCACTAGACCAGCGTATTCAAAGTCCCATCCAACACGGCCTTGAACACTCCCAGAGGTGGGACATCCACAACCACTATGGGTAACCTCTTCCAGTGTCTTACCACCCTCACAATAAAGAATTTCTTCCCAATATCTAATCTAAATCTATCCTCTTTTAGTTTAAAGCCATTATCCCATGTCCTATCCCTATATGCCCTTGTAAAAAGTCACTTTACAGCTTTCTTGTAGGCCCCCTTTACTGGAAGGCTGCTATGAGGTCTCCCTGGAGCATTCTCTCCCTCAGGTGGAACAATCTCCCAGCCAGAAGGACTTGTCCTAGAAGGTGGGAAATTAAAGTCCAAATTCTTTTGTATCTGCACATGTACTCATACAATACTATGATTACACATAATATTCTTACATGAAACAAGATTACTCCATTATCTAAATATTAGCAAATGCAAGAACATCTGTTGTGACTGGATGCTTTGTTAAGTCTGTTCCTGGATGAATACCAACCCAAGGCCAACAAAAGACCTGGGGTCTAGAAAGCATTTGCCACCTCTGCATTAATAAATGAAACAAGCTGTGAAATACTCCCAGTCAGTCACATGGACAGTTAGATTGTTAAAACAATCCCTACCACAGCTATGGCCTGGGAAGTCTAGTGGTGCCCAGAAATATCCCCACACACAGCTCAGGAATGCAAGCATTTGAGGGGCCATTTCCAGCATGCCGCTTTTCTGCCTCCAAGGGGGCTTTGGATCCTGGAAATTTTATGAGCTTCAACAGGAGCTGTAGGATACTCTGTGTTGGTTTGCCACAGTGTCTGGAAATACTCCTGGTGTGCTCCCCAGCCCAGGGCAGAACATGTTTCCTAGCTCTCAGCCTGGCCAGACTACAAGTTGAAGCAGGGACCTCTTGGAGCTGTTGTCCTGCCAGGCAGTCACCTTTCCTAAGGCAGTATTTTTGGTGCATTGCCACAATTAGCATCTGACTAGGAATTTTTAGTGCCAAAATTTTTGATAGAGTGACCTAGGGTTGTCCTAGGCTTGGCCCTGCTTTTCCAACAAAATGTCTTAGCCTTTCTATTCCTTCAGTTTTCCTTGAGAGGAAAGGAGGGAAGACAAAATAAGGCTCAGAGAATGCAGCTGCTCAGCCATGGGGGGGTAAAGCTCAGAAGCCCTTGCTTTCCTTGGAGGAAGCTCCTTTCATTTTCAGCAGATGGGAAGGGGATACTGGGGGTGGGGGCAGAGTGCCGAGGGCTGCTTTGATGTTGGCCTGTTTGCTTTCTGCTTCCTGGACCCCCAGCCGAGGGGCTGGGGCCGTCAGTTGTGGAAGATGCACAACAGGATGGCCGGCAGCAGCCTGCAGACAGGACTGCAGCAGATGCTGGCAATAGGGGTGGGTGGCATCAGCTTAAAGCAAAGCATAACAGGGATAAGCTGAAAGGATCAGGTCAGGGAGTGAAACAGAAATAGGGACCTCTGGTGAGGCAGTAGGTGTCTGTGGTGGGACAGCAATGCTCATTCAGAAGAATGTGGGTAAAACGTAGGGAGAGCTTTGGGAAGCTATGCAGCAGAGCCTTCCATGAATTTGTCTGAAAGTTATTCATTTTCAATCCTGGCACAGTTCAGCTGTTTATAAGTGAGGATATCATATGCTAACAGGCTATGGCCCTACAAGCCTTCAGTCAGCACAAGGCCAGTGGGTGCTAGGCTGCTTGACCTTGAGGGTGGGCTCCTTTGGGCACCAGCTCACTTCAGCCAGGTTTCAGGCAAACCAGAAGCCATGACCACTTGCTGGGATCTCTGTGACATGGCACAGGACAGACTGGCAACTCCTGCAATATTTTCAGACACCTGAAGGTGTTTTTAACCCCCTAACATATTTGTTTTTACAGTATCTCATGGCTGAGAAAAAGTCATGGCCAATACAATCTCATATTGACAGGTAAGAAAACAAAAATCTGGATACTTTTAGGCTATTTACAGATCCATTGTGATACCACACAGCTGGTTTAGTAAAAGAAGATAAATCTGCTTCAGAATTAGCCAGTCAGAATTCCCATCAAGGGATATAATCTTGAAAATGGTCAACTAGATGGATCAAGCAACAAAATATCAATCTGTATCTCAGGGTAACAGTGGGACACCCAGCTCATAACTAGTCATTTACGACATGCCAACAAGTACCTTAAGGCAGTTCTCATGTCCTGAGAGATGCTTATTTTGTTACTCAGCTGACATAGCCAGCACTAGAAGATAAAGGCAATTTATATGCAAAGTAAAAGGAAAATATGCAGTGCAGTGTAAAAACATGGCTCTTCTGTAAAAATAGTGACTGTGAAATGTTTCTTGCCAGGAGTGCTTCCCCCGAGAGAATTCAGGGAGATGCACATGCAAACAAACAGCACTGATCCAGCCATGGTGTACTTGCCCTTCTCTTAGGGACCCTGCCTCAGCTTCAGGAGGGTGTGATGAATGGTGTGTGTCTTTGGAGAGAGCTATGGGCTTTAAGGGACAAAATTGAAGACATATTGCATGTCTGATACCTGGGCTACAGAATATATGTGATTACGTTACCTCAAACACTGCAAGAAGGCTTGAATTACAGAAGTGAAATGAAAGCCACTGTTGTTTCATGGAAATCCCTTTTCTCCGAGGGAAAACAAGAAAGAGAACAGTGGGGGGCATTATTTGGTTTTGTGAAACACCTGGTTGCAAAGTCACATCAAAATTTGGAATTATTTGGGATATTTATGCTCTTCCCTTATATTTTGGTGTTTACAGCCTTCCTAGAGGGAACTTATCTAGTTTAAGAGAACAATAATGTTAAATGGCTATTTTGCTCTGTGTGCAATTCAGCATTACATTAATCAGTGGCATGTGGGGTTAGGACCAGTCCTGCAATTCCTTTCAAGCAAAAGCAAAATACTAATGAGCAACTGGATCTTTGCACTCAAACGTCTCTTACATTCACGTCTCGGAGTCCTTTGACTGGGATCTGACAGTCCAGGCCATTCATCATACTTTGCAGGCATTTGAGAAATAAATTTACAGGTCACTGTAAAATGATATTCCATAAGGCTGCTATTAAGGCACCGAGACTGAGAACATCATAAATGCACATACTGGAGCTATGCAGTTATAGCAATGCTTTTGTTTATGGAGTCTTTGCAGGTCGGTCAGGAATACAAGACTTTAACAGCAACTCCTGATAGCATATATAGGTTCCTGGTGGGGAACTGTGGCTTAAGTGTGGCTTCTACTTTTCAGGTGAATTCAGAGGCTAAAATGGCACAACTCTGATGTTTGAGTCAAGGAATCATAATTTTCCAGGGGGAATCAACCTGTTGGGAAATTGCTTGCCACTTTTTATTGGTCGTAAGGCTATTTATCATGATACAAGCATGAAACACTTATATCTATTGTATCTTTTGCCAGCAGAGTATTTTGTTCATTTTACAGCGCTCTTTTAGATCAGGCCTGTTGAACATAACTAAGAAAAGATACAAAATTTTTACAACTATATAACTCTATTTTGGACACAGATGACAAGAACACAAGATATAGAGAAACCCAAATAAGCTAATCAAAGTACATCAATTAATTAAATTATTAACCGTTATCTGTGATTTTAAATAATATTTAATTATTAAAATTTGTAAAAAGATTGGAATTTCTAGCATCAGTATTGGAGGTGAGCCAGGCAAAATCTACATCTACAAAATGAGTAATTGCATCCACAAACAGGGTTTGTGGATACAATTACCCATTTTGCCTGGTCAGCTACCATGAATGCACAGATTCAGCTTGAGGCCACAAGACTGATGTCTCCAAAGTCTGATGGAAAATTAGAGATGTGAACAAGTTTGAATGAACAAGCACCAGTGCAATCACCCTATAAAACTCAAACCAACCCAAATGGGAAAATAGATGGTGGGAAAAGATAAAACCTATTATTTTTGTTTTAAATAAGCATTTCACAACAAAAGAAAGCACAAACCCCAAAACTCTTGTCCTTTTTGTGTTTCGCCAAAGTTATAATACAAGCAACAAAACAGTGTGGGGAAAGTCTTGTTTTTCAGAATAACTGGACTAAACAGACTCTGCTTCGGGGCTCAGGCTGTTAAAAAATGTCACACTGAGTCTCTTCAGCTGAGTCTTACAGAAGGACCAATATGCTGGCTGCTGTTCTAACTCCAGCTTTAGAAGCTTCAGTGTGCCCCTTGCCACCACACTGCACTGAGTTTCATGAGTGCCTGAGCGTGCTGGCTGCAGGGATGTTATATTCTAGCTGCATCCTTAAAATGACACACATGCCCTAATTTACTGTCTGCACCCTAGCCATTTCCAGTCTGTCCACAGAAGTCTGTCTGTCTGCCTGCATAATTTTTTGACCTCCAAATGTAAATTAATAGTGTGGGCACCCTTGGTTGCCTCCCTTTACCTGTATTGTGACCTACCAGCGTATTTGAAGATGTGTTATATTTTCAGTGTACACAGTCATCAAGGAAGCCTTGCAGTTATATTATCTCATCTGTGGTTATTCAGCTGCAGAAAATCCCCTTTTCTGTGATAGAGCTGGAGCCCAATTTACCACATTCCAATTAACTACCTCTGTAAGTATTAGTTTTCATGTGGTCCATTGCTTTTACCTGTGATGGGGCTTTTTGCATCCAGAGCCAAGTGGTTAGCCGAAGTTCAGGATCTTACAGGTTTAGGAAAAATCATAATGATGTTTATGTACAAATAAATTATATAAACCCCTATACCCCTAAACACAGTAAAAATGAAAAGCAGGCAGATTACTTTCCTAATGTAAGAAGTCACATTATATCAAAAGGTTTCCCAAAAGTCCTTCACAGAAGAATTTTTCTGCATCATCTCAGGATACCTTCGACTCCTTTGCCAGTGAGCTGGGGCTTTGCAATGGAAAGCCCAAAGCTGGTTTATGGACACTCAGTCTATTCAACCCTGAATCTGACCTGACCTGTTTTCTTTATGGTGAGATTTCCCAGGATCCATCAGGATATGTTGTCTTGTTCTTTCTTATTCTCAAAGTGTTTCTACTAGACATGGTTCTATTTCAAGTTTCTCTATTATACATGCACTCCTGGCAGTGTATTTCCCTCTTCTCTACATGCACTCCTGGCAGTGTATTTCACTCTGAACTGATCTGTATGAGTGGAGACCAGTCCTTTCTCCACATTTTTCTGCACTGTAGATATGGTCTGTGATGAAAGCAATGAGAAATAAATAATATTCACTTCCCATCCTGTGTTTTGTTTTTCTTGTTGAAATTGACAGTATAGCTGTGTATAGTATTTTCACTTTCTTGGCTGCTCCCTTAGAAAATGCAAAGATATTAATTTCACTATGCTGAAAAGCCAGGACAGAGCAGATTTCCTGCACTGCACTACAGATTAGGCCCATGTTTTAGAAATGCTGGTCTGAGTACAGATCACACAATTTGCTGCTCTCTGCACTACTATTACAGACTGGTCTGTCCACCTTTCATAAAACTTACCCTTGTTCTGAAAGCCTGTGGGATCCTTAAATAATCATGCTGTCTAGCAGAAATTTAAAGACTTAAAAGATACATAGACCTCATACTGGTCCTTCACACAGGNGATTTAATAACTGATCTTTCAGATTGATTGAAAGCTCATGCTCCCCTTTAGCCATTAGTCTTCCTCAGAACACATTTAGGTCATTATTGCTTTATATACTAAAAGCAGGTAACCACAATACTGTATGTCTGTTATGACTTCAGGGGACACTGTAAGCATTACTGTCTGTGGTATCCCTTTTCTGGTTCCAATCTAGAATCAAGTACCTGCTTTGACATAATTANTGGTGAAAGAGTACTTGCTATGGCCACATCGGGATTTTCAATTCTTTTGAAGCTAAATTTCAGTGGGTGCAGTGCCACACAATATACTTATTCCAGCTTAGCTAAGTCAATTACTTTATAAAGGCTCCACACTTTCTTCCTATGCTATGTTACATGCTTTTTTGTGCTACAGATCTTAAAAAGAGAAAACTTCTGTTTGTTAGGTAGAATGACCAGCATGTGGCTGTACTGGTATTGATGCTGAAACTTAGTACATCAAAGATAAGAATTGCTTCCAGGTATGTTAACAATAAAATCTTTCTCTGAGGGTAAAGTAATGAGTTCATATTTACACAGGGAAAATCAGATACTGAAGCAGAATAGTGGGTGAGATCTAATATCCATCTGACTCACATGATTACGTTTTTTATTGGTCCCATATCTTAATATAAGCATAAGTTTTGTTATTTTTCCATATAAGATTATTATGATTATTATTCCAATTATCAATCATTTACTGTTTATTGTACTGATATAAAAAGCCATGAAAAATTAAGAACCTGAGAAAAAAATATTTTCAAAATACTTGGAAATTGGGCAAGCTTCTCAGAGTTCAGATAAGGTGTTCAGAAATCTCTTGTTCTATCCAATTCACCTTCAGTGCCAAGAACTGAAAAACCCCAGATTCTGTTGTTCTTTCTGCTTCATCCATTTATAGCTCACATAGAATATTTTTTCATAGGAAACAGTCTCCAATCATTCCTGCAGTTATTAAACAGCTGCCAAATTTTGGCTTGAAATTCTCAGTATCTTTATTCCTCTCATTTACCAAGCCATCATCTCTCCAGATGAAGTTATCAAAATCTTAATTAAATATGTAATCAGAAAATATATAATTGACATGAAAATATTTTAAGTACCTTTCAAGACCCGAGTTCAGGCTTCTGGTTTTTTTATCTTATTGTAACTGAAACTCCATCTATGTCTACATGTTATATAATAGTGTACAAAGAGAATCCCAGAACCTCCCACTTCAGTCATTATGTTACTTGTGCCCCAGGAAATATACATCCTCAAATCCAAGTTCTGGAAGATAAATAAAGGAGGAAATGAACTTACTGTTTCATCTGGAAAAGTAAGTTAAATCCAGTCTCACCTCCCACTGAAACCAAAAGATATCTTTTTATATGTCTCCACATGTTAAAGGTATACTATCAGATATCTACTATCAGATTTTAACCACCATGTAACATGAGTATTGCAAACAGTGAAATCATGAGGATATAAAGTTGGAAGGAACCTTGAGAAATCCCATAATCCAAAGCCCTGCCTGTTTTGTGAGTTCTGTATGGCTGCAGTATCAACCTAATCTTTTCTAATCTTTAAAACCATTAATTCTCAAACATATCCATATGGGTGAGGGACATACAGCAAGTCATTCATGGGCAGGAGAGGTAGGAATGAGTTGGAACACATTGCAGTTTCTGGAAGTCACAGATGTTTCCAACAAAGGAGGGACAAAAAGACCGGATTTCCTAGCCCCTGCCTGGTCTTTCTACCACCAAGGAAGTTTCCCAGGTAAGGCAGAAAATTCGAGATGCAGCCTCCCACCACCTTGCTGAGTGCTTTACATGGCATCAGATTCACATGAATACATGATAAAGAAATAGGAGGCCACATTGTGATTCCCTAGTTCTGCCTTTCTTTTCTGCTCTAGTACACCATTGCTTGGGTCTTTCATTCTAGGCAGTTAACATGATCAGATAACTCCCTCTGACCCTGAGAGTAGTACTATCAGTAGACTTCTGTCCACCAAACAGGGAACAGAAATGCTGCACTGTGTCTATTCAATGCTGTGAAACATCTCTAAAATTTACAGTGGCAGTCAAAGCTGAAAGAAAAAACAGAACTAAATCACACAGATATGAACGTAACACCTTCATCCGTCCCTGCGTCTGTCTCATTCATCACTTCTTGTTCTCTGCCAGATGTATGGGCTGCTGTTAGGATTTTTTTCCTAACATTTTTTAATTTTTTTAAATTAAAATATGATGTTTGGACCATTCATTCCAGGTGTTTTAGGACAGAGTGGCAATCAGGAACCTGCAGGGAATGTCACAGTCATCAGAGATGTCATGTGAATCAGAGAACTGAAAAATGCCTTGTTTGAAGATGGAAAGGTGCATTGCACAGTCAAATGGAGCTGGCAGTAAGACCTACAGGTAGGAGAGGGACAGAAAAGAAGGAAGGTTGTGCTAGTTTTGGTTGAGAGAGAGTGAATTTTCTTCATAGTAGCTGGTATAGGACTACGGTTTGGATTTGTGCTGGAAAGAGTGTTGGTAACACAAGAATATGTTAATTATTACTGAGCTTGGCTTACACAGCATCAAGGCCTTTTTCACCCTCCCCATCAGAGTGTGAGCTGGGGGTGCACAGGGACATGAGAGGGGACACAGACCAAAAGCATCATGCTCAAAATATAAAGCTTGGGCTGGATGTTGGCAGTGGCTGCTAGTTCTCAGGGACTGTATAACCATTGCTCAGTTGGTGGTGGAATATTACTCCTTTTTAATTAATTGTTTTTCTTGGGTTTACTTTTATTTTTTCCCCTTTCTCCTTGTTGGCTTTTACCTCTTTTTTATTATTATTAAGTTTTCGTTATCTCAGCCAAAGAATTTTTTATACTTTTACACTGCTGATTCTCTGCACCATCCCACTGGATAGGATGGGGCTGTNGGTTAGGAGATCATAATTTCTCCTCAAGTCTTATTATTTCCCTATAGCCCAAAACCTCATGATACCTTGTAGCAAACCACTTGTTACTGCAAGCTGACAGTTTTGACAGCTTTTTTTTTGCCAATGGCTTTAACTGTAAAAATGCTCAGAAAATTAATTCTGAAGTTTTCTTCAGTTCAGAATTAATATGGAAGTCAGTACAATGATAGAAAAACTTTTTTGATCTGATTATTTCTAAATGTTTTAAAAACAGCCCTGCAGACACCA
>VZUA01064333.1:16857-27902 GCA_013401035.1 Horornis vulcanius | reverse complement strand
AGGAGTGCTTTAACCTTGACACTTACCTCTTGCTTTTGGGGGTTTTTGGAGGGTTCCTGATTCACACGAAAGGAAGNGCTGGAAGACCTTCAACAGATATTTCAAAATAATGTCCTAAGCTCAATTTTCATTCAGCAAAAAAAGCTCATAAAATTTTTAGCTATGCTTCTGTTCCATTCTTTGATTAATAAGTCTTTTAAAATACCAGCGCATTTCCATCTAAGGAGCGCGTTAACCTTGACACTTACCTCTTGCTTTTGGGGGTTTTTGGAGGGTTCCTGATTCACACGAAAGGAAGTGGATCCTTTCTGTATCATTAGATACTGCTGTAGACAGGAACAAATAAATATCTGCCATCCCTGTCTATCCTAAGCCATTATTTGCTTATCCGCCATGTTACATCCTATACATCCTATACATTTCCCCAGTGTCAGAGTGAGAGCCAGGCTTCTGATTCCTGCCTCTTCTAAGGCAGTTTGGCTTTGGAAGTGTGAACAGAAATGCTCCATTCCTTGCTTTGTTCCCTCTGCAGGCAGCTTGGCTGCTGAAAGCTGTCACCTGCATAGACCTCACCACCCTCTCAGGAGATGACACTCCTTCAAATGTCCAGAGGCTGTGTTTCAAAGCAAAGCACCCTATCAGAGAGGATCTGCTCAAAGCCTTGGACATGCATGATAAAGGTATGGTGGCTATTGGTGTGTGTGTTTTGTAAAGGGAATTTCTGCATTTCCTTGTTATTTTCTCACTTTTTGGAAAGGATGCTGGTCCACTGATGGAAGTCATGTGGCCTGAAGGGGAATCAGGCCTCTGATTGAAGCCATACACATAAAATATCAAGGTCTTTCTTTAAAACTTGGATTTATGGACTCTTCAGACAGATGAAGTATAAAATATGAGGTCAATTATCTGAGAGTTTGAGAGAAGAGGCTGAGGGCTGCATTAACATAAAGACTGCTCAGTTGCTGCTGGGCTCAGCCTGGCTCCACAAGTAAGAGCAGAGCTTGGCAGTGCAGCTTCTCTTGCAGCAACTCGCTGATCAAGCATGTCTTAAACTGTGTGTGCTGGCAATAAACTGTGAGTCTGTGGATAAAAATCCTGGAGTTTTAACTCCTGCTAATGCAGACTTGCTCCCAGGGTCAGGTGAAGGAATGTGAGGGAGGAATCAGCACCAGAATTACCTGAACTGTTTGAGCAGTATAACAGACATACCTGGTGTGGTGCTTAAGATCCTTGTGAGAACACAGGAGTGGGAGGTGAGGACAATGCACAGGAGCTCGTGGAGAAGGTGGAATTCTCTGTATGAAAAAGGGAACTGTGGCTTTTGCAGGTATCACTGTGGGAGCAGTTTGTGTGTATCCTGCAAGAGTCTCTGATGCTGTGAACACCCTCAAGGCTGCTGGCTGTAACATACCAGTGGCTTCAGGTAAGCTTTATTCAGAAATATCCCATCAAATAATTTGATGTTATTAAATACATAGGGAAAATCCAGAAGTTGGGACTCGCTTTTGTGTCAGGGAGTAAGGTGAAAAGGTACCAGGTGGAAGGAAGTGAATTGAAGGAGGATTTTTTTTCTGGTTTAATCTTTCGTTGTCTTTCAACTTCAAGCTTATCAGGAATGCCAAGTCTTTTTTTCTGGAAGCTCTTCAGAGAGGCCTTTAAAATATATCAGTGTTTTTCTCACCTGGACAGAAGAAATTGAGATAGAGCACTGGACAAGAATCAGTATAGACTAAGTAGATGATGATGATGGGAATGCTAACAAAGGTTTATTTTCCCTATCATGTTTGGCTTTTAAGGGTAATGCTGTGTCAAGTTTTAGCCCAAGCCAGCAACTGTGTGCCACACAGCTGCTGGCTCATACACCCACTTCCAGGAAAGTAGGGGAAAGGAGAATTGGAAGAGTAAAAGCAGGGCCAAACTTTGAAGTTAGATCAGGTGTTTAATGCTAAGGTACACGTGAGTTTTTTGTTCTCGTTTCATTGTCGTGTAGGGGAAAAATACTAAATGCATTTACATGTCAGAGAGAAAAACAATCTCTGACAAAGCCATTATTTTTTCCATTTCCAAAGTTACCTGTGGGTTTTGTACTTAAACATCATGAACATAATCTTAAATAGAACTCACTGAAAGCAATTTTTGCTATATTGTGATTTAACCGTTAAACAATATTATTATGATTTAACTCGAATAACTACTTAAAATAATTGGAGAATATTAAATTGTATGTATTGCTTCACATCTGAGCTCACTCCTTATTTGCTCAATTCTTCTGGAAGCAATGGATACTGTGCTTTTATGTAGGCTGGTTTTGAAAATACCAAGGCACGTGAAAGATCTTTTCACAAGATGCACTTACCTTGCTGGACATTGATTTTTGAAGGTAGAGCTAATGCTTCTTGTGGATGAAGAGAGGGTAGAATGAGGTGCCTTTAGATTTTTTGAATCATGGCAAGCATTAAGAAAAAGAAGAACATTCAAAATTCTTGGTGTATCACTGTTATTTTCAATTTTATGGTCATTTTATAAAAGTTCATCACATTAATAAAACATTTTTGTCCTTCTACCTGCACCCCTTTCCTGCTAGTGGCTGCTGGGTTTCCATCAGGACAAACTCCTCTAGAGACCAAGCTGACTGAGATAAGGCTGGCAGTGGAGTATGGTGCCCGAGAGATTGACATTGTCATCAGCAGGAGCTTGGTGCTGACTGGCCAGTGGGAAGGTAAGGAAAGAAATTCCAGTGGCAAGGAGCCTAAACCTTCCTACGTGCACGTGCTGGGCCTGTCGTTGTCCCTTCCCCAAAGCTCTCCATCAGTCCTTGAAGAATTTGGTCTCTCACCTCAGAGAAGCTGATAATCTTGGCCTCTGAGCTAAATAAAAACGATTTGATCAATTTGTGACAAAGGGTTGCATTTTTCTGAGAGGAAGGCTGTTGGAAATTGTGTCAGGCTGGGCAGGCAGAATGGCTTTGTGGTTTGAAAATTCAGGTCTATTCCCTTCGTGCCTTTAGAGGATTTTGTGTACAGCATTAAAAAAACACAGCAAGTAAAAGCTTAATTATTTGAAGAGTTTTGTTAGAAAGCCCGAGGGGCTGCTAATGTGGATGATACCTTTTTAAATATACATGTTTCAATTCTTGACGAAAACACCTATTTGAGTTGTTTTCTTTTTCCTGAAAGTTGAGGGTACAAATTGACTGTTCCTATTATTATTGATGTTCTGGCGTCTGCAGACTACTACTAATTAGTAAGAACAATAATGCTGAAGATGGTTTTTGCTCTAATTGCATCCTTAATGTACTGTGAATGGTTTGCCTTAAGTGCTGACAGTGCTCCTATAACTAATCTCCATGTGAAGGTAGACACATCATTGTCTTGGAATGAATTTTCCATTTAGCTGTATAATGCACTGCCATAATATCCTATTTGCTAATGGAAGACTTTATAATGGACCCCTGGTACCTGACTTTATTTAAGGAAATAACAGAAATCATGGTCATAGATCATGTTTTCTGGTCTTCTTTCAATTAACAGTTTGAATAGAACCAAAACCCCTACATGTTTCTACATCTGTTTCTTCAGGATTGGTTTCCTTGCTGCAATATCTTGGCCTCTTTTGTAGTATTTGCAATCTCCACACTTTTGGTTTTAGTTGTTTAAAGATTATGTGAAGGAGACCTCAAAAACTACAGGGCTTGGATTCAGAGAGAGTTTGGATCATGGCTGCAATGAGCTGGACGTTCCTTGTCAGCTTTCTCTGCCTGGGAGATGAATTACTTGTGGCCACAAATCACGAGGGAGGAGGACACAGACACAGCAATGATGGATGTGATATAAACCTGTCAGTTTACTAAATAAATAAATTAGGGATGGCTTTTAATTTGGCATGTGTATTCTTTTATCCAGAGCTGANAAATTACAATATTTAACTTTCCTGTTAAAAAATAAGTATTTTATTATGTGATCAGGAAATTTTGGTGAAAATCTAGTGTTGTGTCTTCCTGTTTAGCTTTCAATAGATACGTTACCTGTGTGATTAGGGATAATACAGAATAATCTATAAAATACTTTTAAGGAATCTAGAAGAGGGGACGAAGAAGGATTTTTTTAGGCTAAATCTAATTAATTTGTATTACATAAAATTAAGTACTGCAGTTTCTGTGCCTGTGTTTAAGGTGCTTCATCAACTAAGCTGCCTTGAAGTTCTATTATAATTTATGCTAATAGTATTATTATTATTATTAATAATGATAATAATAATAAACAACTTCTATAGGTGTTTTCTTATGCTGACAGGCTTCACAATTTCAGAAGTTATTGAAAAAAAATCAACGTGGTAGAATGTTTTATCTTACTGCTCATTTTTAGCTTTTCTTCTAGCCTGTGCAATAATTGGGGTCACCACAATAGAATAGTGTTGCTTTGTGATTTGCTTCAAAGGCTTGTTTGGTTATTAAATATTTTAGTGCATGTCCAATTATGTCAAGTTATTTTAAAGCAGTTCTTGAATGTTGCTGGAGCTCTTTATGACACTCAGAATGTATTTTCCAGATCTTTGTGAAGTAATTGTTAAGATCTTTTAAATAATGCTGAATATGAAATGAGCTTTATTGGACAGCTGAATTACATCAGAAAATAACATTGAATGAGATATAAGTTTATGAATTTACATACCTTTTATAACCTTTTAAAGCAATACTACTTTGAGGTTGTTAACTCACCTATTGTCTTGTATTAAATACTTGACAAAGTATGGATTAAACATAAATTATCAATTTGAATACTTCCTTTAGACACAGGATGTGGAGTCTATGGAAGGAGTGATCAAGTTGACCAACAACTTGTTGACATAGATTGGATCTATTTGTTATTCTTTTTTTCCCCCCAGTTATCAATATTTGCTGCACTTTCTGTGGTTGTGTGGGGTGCAGTAATGTTGGTGCTAATTGCATACCTGGACGTGCTACACTCTCAGTGGCTTCAGGAGCATTGTTAATCCATCATTTGCTCTGGGGAAGTTGAATTTTCCTGTAAGAAAAGGGAAAAAAAACCCACTTAAAAGTTTCTTGTACTCTGAGAAATTTGAGCGTGGCTGCATCTGTGGTATCACCTCATTATGGAGAGTGCTTTTCCCTTCTGCTGATGTTTCAGGTGTGAGTTTAGAGGCTTTGATCAGGGATTGGGACCCTCTTTTGTGCTACACACTTCCTAAACAGCTCAGGCAACACACCCTCCCTGCTCCAGCCTTGCTCCACTGGTTGTTCAGAAGGTTGTGGTTGGATTTACCATTCCTGGATGTGCAGGCTGCCTGTGCAGATCTGCCTGGTGCTGTCAGCAGCAGCTCAGGCTGCTGAAGCCAAGCTCTGTGTGTCCAGCTCCATGTGAATCGCTGGAGCTGCACGTACGGGAGCAGGGCTGAGGGGGGTGTTGTGCTGATAGCCTCGTGCTTGTCATTTTGTGAACGAACCTGCCATGAGCCTGCCAGACACAAGGGGCTCCAGCTCCTTTTCCAGCTTCCCCACCACCATCACCTTGATCTTTTTGGGCTAACAGAAATCCAAACATCTTCTCATCTCAGTTTCTACCCCTAACATCAGTCATCGTGACTGACGAGATAAAAACACCAAATAAATTGATCTTTTTTTAAAAAAAAGCTATTTTATCACCATATTTTTAAAGAAGAGCTATTCCATAAAAAAATAAGCAGAATGTTTTTTTTTCTCCTTTAATATTTTAATTTCTTCTGTAGGAGATCTGTATTATGCCCTTTCTTTTGTGATTTTTAGGACTAATGTATTACACCAAAGTGACAGGCTGTGTAGACATTCTAGTGCACATTACAGCCAGCAGAAATTATCAGAGATGTTTGCTTGGGAGATGTATAGGGGAAGAAGCATTTTCTTTGCTGTATTTAATAGCTGCTAAAATTCAATATAATGTACTGAATATTTAGTGTTAGGAAAATTACAAGAAAAGGTACAACTCTTGTATTTTTTAACAGTGAAATTAAAACCACAGCTACTAAAGCATTTTTTTTCCCTACAAAATCTGAATTTTTCTGACTTCTGTAAGTGCATCTAGTAAAAGCAGATCTAAAGTTCATGAAAACTGTCAGGTATCTCAAGTGGTGCAAAGTAGAAGAATTCTTATGTCACATCCATTTTAACAGCCAGGTCAGTACAGCCACTGCAGACTGTATTAGTGAGCACCTGGCTCCAGGTATATTCTATAGAGGTTGGCTTGCTTTGGGGTTTTTTTTTGTGGGTTTATTGGTTTGGGTTTTCTTAGGGATTTTTTGCCTTTTTGCCTTTTTTTCCCCCTGGCTTAAGATTTAGACTGCTTTTAGAATGGATAATATTGGTGATTTGTTTAATATGCTGGAGAGTAATGGCCATTTGATTTGAGTGCTTTTGCTTTTTCTTTGCTTTAAGGAGCCAAAAAGAAAGCCTTTTGCAACCTCTTCATGGTGCTCTTAGCTCATAGTTGAAAATATTCCTGCAGGGTTTCCTGTGATAGAGTTTTTTGACCAAAATCTTTGTGCCACTGCTGCTAACCAGAGGTGCAGTGTCTGCTGGGGCAGTTGCTGGTCTTCTGCACAGGTCACAGATATTCCTGCATTTGTAGCATCCAGCTTTGATCCTGCTGCCGTTCAGCTCGGTGGAGCTGAGTCGTTCAGTGCTGGAATTTTTGGCAGCACAGACAGTCCCACAGGAAGCCCAGCACTCCTTGAAACACTGAGTATATTTTGAAGTGTGATTAACTCCACCCATACTTTAGACATTTCCCCAGGATTTTCAGGATAATCCTGTTATTTGTGCCTTGATTTAAGTCTGACTGAGTACTGAAACTTCTTTTTTTTATTTTTTAAGTGATGCCTTGGGAAGGCTGAACTGAAACAGAGACTGGACAGAGCTAGAGAATAAAGCAGGGATTGATTGAAAGGCCTTTAGGGTACACCTTGGCAGGACAAGAGCCTGACTTGGTCTGTACCCAAGGTGGACCCAAAATAGTCCCAAAATGGACAAACGGTCCCCAGGTCTCACCCTTGGATCAGTTTGGGTCCATTTGCACTTTGGGGTTGAATTGTCCCATTCCAGCTCCAGGCTGTCAGGTCCCATCCTTCTTGTTCCTCCCTCCAGCCCCCCTTGGTTGTGCTTTGGGGCTGAAAGTTGTCCTTGGTGTGCAGCAGGAGAAGGATTTGTTTTGTGTCCCTGCTGTGTGCAGAGCTGAGTGACCCTGGGGGTGAGCTCAGAGCTGCACCCTGGGCAGCACAGAATTTGAAAATATGAAAGCTCAAACTTAAGGCATCAAAAGGAGTAGGAGTTTTTACCCATGCCCTCTATCAAAGCAGAACTTGCAGCTTGCACTGGGATGCTCTGGTTAAATTGCTCTGTCCCAAATGTTGCTGCATTTCTATCTGTACTTCTACTGTGGGGTTGAAAATGCCCTGTGAATGTCAGCTATTGTCTGCAATAATTGGTCTCTGAATAAAGAACAGCCTTTCTTACCTACACACCTGCCCCATTAAAGTGTGCCCACTTCTCCTGCACCCCAGCTAACCTGACAGACACGGATGATTGAGGATCCTGAGTCGTTCCTGTCCCTGGGATGATGTGTGCTGGCAGGCAGCGAGCCTGCTCAGACGAGCCTGACGCTAATTGCATGTGAAAGTACCTTCCAACTACAAGGGAGGGTGCTGGGGCTGCACTGCCAGGGAGCAACAGCTGTGGGGATGTAATTTCTTTTCATGGAATCCAACCTAAATGTACATTTTGTTGATTTTATTCTGACATTTTTGGTGGCGTATCTCAAACGTAGGGGAAACTTTTTCCTCTTGTTACTGAAAGTAGCAGAAGAAGAAAGCTGCTTTCTCTGGGTTTTCAAAAGCTTCAGGAAAGAGTCACCCCACTAAAAGAGATTTCATTTGGATCTAGCATGAGCAGGGTTATTAAATGCACAAAAAAAAAATAGCACAGGTCCTTTGTGTTTCCTTTTTGAGCCTCGATTTGATGTAGGTTTCTGGAGCATCACCAATTGATCAATAAAACATGTTAGACTGCATGCTAGTACTGATTAATTCACACCTTTGGTACACAGTGAGAAACAAGGTGAAGCCTGGTGTCTATAAAGGGACTTGCTAAGTGCATCAGGCAGTTGTCTGCTAATGTGTGCAGCATGTCTCAGAAGGCCAGCCCAGCAATGCCAGCCCTGGGCACCCCGGTGTGCCCATGGCATCGGTCAGATGAGGGCCCTGCTGCAGCTGGCAAACCCTGCCCTGCGCTTCCAGGTCTCACTTGAGGGCTGAGGGCACAAGAAGTCTGGTATTGATGAAAAAGAAAAGGTCTTTTAAAAGAATAGGTCTTTTTAAAGACCTATTTAAAGCTGTATTTTAGCCTTCTGTCAAAGAACTTTTTGATTTTGTGTTCGAAGGTTGAGTACAGTTTGTCAAAAGGACCCTCTTGCAAAGCATCCTGTTTGTTTATTTTGTATCTTAGCTTTTTAAAATTCAAAATCCAGAAATGGTGATTGCGCAATGTAAGAGCTGCTTTTCTCCCCACACTGGAACGATTTAAACAACCCCAAGCAGCCAACTTCTGACAGCAATGCTTCATTCATTTCTAGCTCTTTTAGTCTCCCTATGTGTAAACTTTTGTGGGAGCACTGCTGAATTTTACCAGGAAGGGTGGGATGGTTTCACTGGCCAGGTGCAGAGGAAAACAAAGCTATCTCTTGAGTACTGATTCAATGTACACCATATTTACTGCTGGAAAAGCTGGTTTAAGACCAATCTTAACTATCATAGCATTTTTTTACTCCTGATGTGTTCATGGGTATTTCATACATTTGTAGTTTGGAAAGAACAGACATGAATAGCTATTACATAAAGTCTGAAACTGCACGGCCTTGTTAATTACCTCCAGTCGTGTAATTTATTGAACTTACAAAACTCAAGTTCCTGAGTGCTACCACTAATTACAAGATTGGAAATTAATCCAGAAGTGGAAATTACAGCCATACTTGAAAATATCTCTCGGGCAACTTTGATCATTTCCACATGCCTTTGTCCCCAGGTCTGTACGAGGAGATCCGCCTGTGCCGTGCCGCCTGTGGAGAAGCTCACATGAAAACAATCCTGGCTACAGGTGAACTGGGCTCCCTTGCCAATGTCTACAAAGCCAGTATGATAGCTATGATGGCAGGTAAATGCACTTGGTTCTCCTTTTAAGAATGTCTCTGCTGTATTATTTATGAGGCTTAAAAAATTCCGGTCGTGGAAGTTTGGTTTTGTCGATCGTCGAGAAAACTTGTGTAGCAATTACTGAAGCTGCAGGTGGAGTAATGAAGTGTCACTTGTTTTGTGTAACCTACAAAAAAAAAAAAAACAAACCAAAAAACTGCATGAAATGTTAAGTAAGAAACTGCTGAATGGCAAGGGTTGTAGGAGCAAGTAAAATTCGTTGTCAAACATCTGATCTGATCAGAATATTTAATAAAGGCAGAGCCGCTCCTGGAGGCAGCTGTGCTGACCTACAGGTAGGATGTAGGTAGCTGGCTCACAACCCTGTTTGACATGCAAGGGGAGCTTCCCTGTGAAGATTCGTGCCAAAAGCTCTCAGTTTTGGTTTGTGACCCCTTCTGACCCCCTCTGAGAGGGCAGCTCAGGACACAACCTTCCAGTGGACAGGACAGAGTTTCCAGGGGCTGTGCACGCTCTGTGGGTGTTACATTTTTGCACAGCTCAGCACCCTTTTGATCCCAGATTTCCAGCAGTGTATCCTCCCCCTGCGGCTTTGGATCTGTGCTGCTACAACTTTTCCTGGTTGAACCAGAATTTTGGTTCTGTGTTTTTGTGCTGTGTTGGAGGTGCAAAATTGGGAATTGGCTTCCAGGCACTTGCATTTCCCACAGGGCTCCTCCAGTTTATTTCTAGAAGTGTAAAGACATAGTAAGAACCACTTGGGTTAGTCTGTCTTCTAAACTTCCCCTCATTTTTTGTGGGTTTTTTTTTCCTCCTTTTTTGAAATTCTTACTTTAAAGCAAGAAAAAAAGGTAATCAAGTGTTTTGTCAGTATTTAAATAAATATTCAGCTTGCTGCTGACCTCACTGTTACCATACACAGTTCTGTTCTTCTCTGATTCAAGTGGAATGGAGAGCATTTCAGGCTTCTAACAAGCCCAGCTACAATGTCAATTAGTATCATTAGACACAGAGGATCAGTATTATGCCACTAAATATTGCTTTTAATTAGAAGAAGTGTAAGAAATACACATTTCCTCTTATTTAAACTGATGCACTAATCATTATGATCACTTTTTGTGCCACTGAGTAGCGAAGAATTCAGCTTGTAAAGCATTTTACCATTTTCAGAATTTTGCTGGTGTAGTTTTTTTGAAATACAGCAGATGGCTCTATTGTTAATGATTTTCCTTGCCTAGTTATTCACTTTACAAGATACTTATCCATCTGAATATATCCAGTAATTTCCTTATTTCAATCTTTTGCTTTTTCTTTGTGGGTAGGCATAAAAATAAGAATTTATTTGTGCTCTACATACATGCATTGAAGGCCAGATTTTCAGACTCCAACTTGTCAGAACTGCTGAGAGTCTCAAATTCCAGTTGAATTTTGTTTTATTTGTGTATTTGTATCATTTTGGGGAAAAAGTGAATCCACAGTATAGTGGATTCAACTGAAAAACTGGCTTTAGAAGTTTTTACTGCCTCTGCCCAGTTCCTCTTGTCCTTTACAGCAAAATACAGTTCCCTCAGCTGTGCTGTTAGCAGTGCTTCTCGTATGTCATTGTAAGCTGAGTTTTCAAAGAATTACAGCTGGAAGTTATTCCAGAAAAAGGTTAACAAGTTTGCAGTTTTATCACTGCAGAGAATGTGCAGTCCTTAAACTGTTCCCACTCCACTGTCCATGAGGCCAGCCTGTCACGTGGGGAGCACAAAATCCTGGGGTTACAGATGTTTGCAGTGCCTGGCTGAGCGTGCACACATTCACCAAAAATCCTGGAGCACAAAGCCACCAGAGGTATAATAGGTATA
>VZUA01064333.1:0-16780 GCA_013401035.1 Horornis vulcanius | reverse complement strand
TTATATATAATAGAAACTATATATAATTTTCCTTTATTTGATCTGGTGGCTCTTGACTGCTGTTGTCTCTGAAATAATTCTCCATGGCTGCTTTTTCTTCCTTCCCCAGTAAAGTCCATTAGAGGAATGACATCAGAATGGGAGGAGGCACACAATTATCCTAAATTCTATTAACCATGCCTTTACCACCTTGACTGACACGCCATAATTTCTTCTGGAATATTTAAGAAGCTGTTTCTGAGTGGAAGAGACTGACATCCCTCTAAGGACAGTGAGTCACCTGGCAAGAATAATCCCTGCAGTGCTGAGGACAGGAGGGCAGGGAGCTTTGCACAGCAGTGCCTCTGTCCCACTGCCAAAGGAGCACGTGGCTTTTGGAGAGCTGGCTGAGAGAAATGCCTAGCACTGCACCAGGGAATTTGGGGCCATTGGTTTAGGGCATCCACTGCCATTTCTTGTGCTTCTTTGAGTTCCTGGTGGTGGTTTGAGTGCATGAGCTGCTGAAGAAAACTGAGTGCATTTCTGGCTCTGCTTTGGGGACAGAGAGTAATCAGTGGTGTTCAGTGTCTGCTGTGTCCTTGTGTAAATCACGTCCATTTCTACTCAAGTCTGTGCCTAAATAATCTCTTGGAATAAACAGACTGACTCCCCCATGCTAATTGTAACTATTACATATTTCTTCTTTGAGAATTTTCATGGGGAAATTTCTCAGTTTCTTCTTGAGAACACTCAAGAAAGCGTTCTTGTAAATATCATGAGAGGTGGGCCATTTTTCAACTTCTGTTTCTTGACACAAACATCAGAAAGAGCCAAGGAAGGCAGACAAGGAAGGGAAAGATGAACTTGCAGTGGGAAAGGAATACTTCAGTAAAGCTGTTGCATATTTCTCTCATATATGAGACTTTTGTTCTGGAAAACCATATTACCTATTTTCAAGTCTTTATTGTAGAGTGTAACAATTCACCATCATTAAGATACGCAGGAAAAGGAAAGAGGTGGAGGCAGTGATTAAGTAAAGGTACTTTGAAAGTGAAAACTTGATCTTTTCAAGACAAAATGACAAAAATTTGTCATTTTGACTGTGAGAACTGCTTTTACACCACACTTTGGGAAGCTGAGGAGACATGTGAAAGATACTTGGTTTTTATATATATATCTAAACAAGGACCTGTGTAAAGAACAGGAAAGAGTGATGTACGTTCTGCAGCTCTAATGATGCATGGATTTTAAACAAATTTTTCATAGGTCATTAAACAATTATTCAAATAAGTGGTCTGTAGAGATACTGACTAATGCAAACATTGAATTTAGGAAGGGAATGCGTTAGTGTTAAAACAAACCAACTTCTAAAGTCTCTAGCACAAAAAGTCCTGCAAGAAGTAGCAGGAGGTGGCTGAAGCAATAAGGTCTCTGATGTCTAGAAGGGGAAAATTAAAACACATTGAATAAGTGAACAGAAATAGTTTTAGATCCTTTGATGCTGCTCATTCCAAAGTGAACAGAAATAACCAAACAGTAAGGAAAAGCTTTGTGTTGCAGTTCACAGGAGAGAGAGATGGTTTGGAACATCACAAAACAATGCCTGGCTACACAAAGCTGTTACCTCAGCTCTAAATAAGATTTTTATCCTGGGGTTAACATTAGGGAAGGCACACTCTAAGATGCCAATAGCCGTTGTTGTTCTGAGCACTTTCTTGCACAGATTTGTTCTGAGCAGGGTTATGGGGTGTGGCTGCACACATGCTAGCAGTCATCTCAGTGCAAGGGCTGGCTTCCTACTGCTGGATGTGAACCACTGCGAGCCAAAACTTCTGCCAAGTGACTGTTTCATGAAAAATGAGAGACCAAGGAAACCAAACTAGCAGAACTGGCTAAAAAGCACGGCATGCTTTGCTCAAATGCAACTAACATAGGAAACAAGACTACTGAATAAGTAATAATATTTGGCACGTAGTACTTTATGTCTTCGAAGCACATGACTGACATTAGCAGAGAAAATCTTAAAATAGCCTTGTGAAATATGAGACAAAGATAATAACAGACAATGCAAAAATCAAACTGAGATCAGTTGCGAGTTTCTGGGTTTAAATCTCATGCTCAATCCAAAAATCAAGCGACCCCCCCCTCAGTAGCCTGTGAGTTGTGTTGTGTTTGGTTAATTACGTGTCTACAACTTCAGCTGTAATTTGATGCCAAGTCAGTCAATTATTAGAGCCCAGAGCATTTGCAAAGGAAAGGCAAGCCAGGGGAGGAGGCTTGGTAACACAAACAAAATCCCACTTTGTGTTTTGTTTCACTTGTCTGAAATACAGCTGTGCTGAGTTTGTGGTGTGTCTGTAAAGGGTGCACTGTACCTGTAAAACATCCATCAGAAATCAGGGGCAGTGTGTGTCTGTCTTCTTTCTGTGGATGTGGTCTGTCTCTGAATGCTCCCCAGGGTGACAGATGATGTTCAGCCCTGCTCTGGGGGTCCAATGTGGGGCTGGGGGCGAGTCAGGGGCTCCTTACTCTCAGGAGTGTGTGGGAAGAGAGCTTTAGCACTGCCTGGTGACTGAGACTTTCTTGGCCACTGTGTTGAATGTGAAGGTGTTTGCAGTTGGGGGCTTATCAGGACAGTGATTATTGCTGTGGAGTTGTGCTGGGGGTGGATCACTTCCCTGTCTGCTGCAGCACATGTCCTGCATTCTGCATGGTCTGTGGCTGTTCTGCACCTTCAGAGCTCTGCTTAACATCACTCAAAGTTTAGTGCAAGGAGCAAGCTCAAGATGCCCTGTGGAAAACCAAGATGCAGTGTGACTGTCTCAAAGTTTTGAGTGATATCATGGACTAACAAAGTTATTGAATTAGGAGTAAGATCAAAAGATGGAGTATCTTTAAATACAATCAGCCTCAAAGAGGTTGGAACAGAAACAAGTGACTTCATTTGTTCTGGTATAGAATGGGGAGAAATAAAAAAAGCCAGCAGTATGAAAATGCAGATAACAACATGTTCAGTGAGGCACTACAAGGATGCTCCCTTAAATGAGGTAATTGCCTACAAGCTTAACAGTGATACTGCAGCTAATCACTAGAAATAATGTAGGCGTGATAGATAAGCTTGGAGTTGAAAAGTTCCAACAATGCAATCACAATATCCTCAGGTTTGAATTGCTGATGAGAGGCCATACAAAGACTAGTANAAAAAAAAAAAAAAAAAAAGTGGAGCTTGAGTAAAGCAGACCTTGAAGGAATGTGAAATGAGATTTAAAAATCTGTCTGGAGCTCAGTAATATGTGTGTAGGGAATCAGAAGTGAAGGACTGGAAAGTGATTGAGACAGGCCAGGGCAGGCTCTCATGAAAAGTCTTTCCAGTTGAGTCAACAGAACCCTGCATGGGTAAGTAGAGGACAGAAGTAACACTTAAGAGAAACAAAGATGTTGGGGGAAAAATAAAGATACAAAGAGTCTGTGAAGTGAGAACAGAGTTAGAGTGCATACAGTGAAGCCTCATTTGTTTGCAGTTTGTTAAAAACCCAGACGTGCATGCAATGGCACATTTTGTTATGCATTTATTTATGTGCTTACTGAACTGTGTGCCTGCCTACACAGCCATATCTGAGGGGAGATCTTTATTTGGGGCCATTCATATTTGTCAGAGCAGGATGCCTGGCAACTCTGCTAATTTTGTGCAAGGTCTGTTCTGTTAATGGTAGTCTCCAGTAATCAGAAAATAAGATTATATACTCTCCAATGAAGTCAAAGGAGAAATACCAGTGTAAAACAGTGTAAAACTTGTCAGCTCTGTACCTGTTTATTTGATTTTGTGTTACCCACACCACCACCTGACTCTCTCCCTCCACCATCTCCACTTGCAAATAGAAGCAATGCTATTTCCAAGCACTTCTCATCAGAAGAATACCAAGCCAGGAAGCCAGAAGATGGGTTTGAGGTTGCATGTCATCACTTTTGGCAACTCTTCTTGCCTCTCTGGCTTTCTGTGTGTAAAAGTAACATTTGCACGTTTTATAGCACCTCTGTGAGGCTTAGTAAATTGAGATACAAGCAGAAAAGTGTTCCTCTCATTAGAAGGTAGAAATTTTTGTGCCTGTGCATGAAGATGGAATGCTCTTGGTCACGATTCAAACTGGGAAATGGAGCAAGAGAAGGTCTGGGCATTTTCTGGTGGGAGCTGCTGGCTGTGATTTCCTGGTAGAACCAGCCCTGGGAGTGACAGTGGTGGTGGGAGCCAGCAGAGCTCCAGGTTGATGCTCTGTGCCCTGCAGCAGACAGGAGCAGCAGGGAGGTCCCTTCCCACAGCACTCTGCCCAAAATGTGCTTCCCAATGGGAGAGTTCTAGCTGTTGTGACCTGTTTGGTGCTCTCCCTGCCCTGAGCCAGGTGGAATTGCAGAGGGACAGGAGTGTGACAGCTCCTTTGAAACCTCAGGCTTGTCCTTCTCTCTGAGGAGAAGGGTTTGGACACTGATTTCTGCTTCTTGGCCTTTAAGAAAGGGTCTGTTCTTTATTATATTCTTCATGCTTTGGAACTGGTTGTGAAATAGCAGGTTGCAGTGAGTGGGCAGGTACTGACAGAGCAGCACACTGTGGAGAGGGGTCAACCTTCTATTAGCAAATTATCCTCAGTGCCTGAATAGCACTTTGCTTTTGCTGATATTCAAGATCTTTCCAAAACATGTTAATTAAGGAATATCTAAACGGTATACTTTCAATTTATAGCAACTGATGCAGAGAGGTGAGAAAGCACCCCTGTTGGGTTAATTTTCCCCATGAATGAAACCTTGTCTCTATGTTAAATAACTTGTTAGAATTTGAATTAAAACTTCTGAAGTTTCATATCACCTCAGACTCGGAAATTGTTGCACAGTGAATAGTTCCAGTCAAACATGCCAGCAAAATAACAGGGCTTCCTGGCAAAAAAACTTTGCATCTGTGAAGCTCTGGTATTGAAGGTAATGGTTTGAGAGAATGCAATTTTAAAACATGGAAATATTATGTAAAATCAATAGATGTACTGGGTGCTATTTATTTCTCTGATATTTCAGGTTGGGTTTTTTTGTTCTGTCAGCAGCAGGTGTTAAATTCTACCAAACCAGTGAAAAATATAAATAAATATTTAATTGACTGTGCCTATCAATTATATAAAATTGGCTTATGAAATATTAAAGTATCTTTTAAGAGATTGCAAGTAGGAACGCTGGTTAGAAAATCCACTTCCTTAACAGAAACTTAATATAGATGTGGAAATAAACTAAGCATGATTTTAGGGTTGTAGGTCCTGGATTTTTTGTTGTTGTTGTTGTGTTTTAAGGTATCAAGGCCTAGTGGTTGTGCCTGTCTAATTTGAAGACATGCTCACGGCAGCAGCAATGTGGATTTAGACTGCTGAAAAGAAATGTGTTGAGTGGAAAAATACATCAGGAATGTGTGGTCTTGAACATCATTAGGCTATTTCAAAAAACTATGGATGCTCACTTGAAATATGCCATTTAAGTATAAGGACACAGGGAAAAACAGAGGCATAACAAGAGATGAGCACAAACATAAGTGAAATACCAGCTGAGCCATGAAAGTGGGACAAAAACCAAGGAGTTTCCCATAAGGAGGGCGTGGATTCTTTCCCTCACCTGAATGTTAAAGCTGAATGTTAAAACACACTGATATCAATGTAAAGACATCCACGAGCCTTTATCAAATCATGTCCTACTGGTGCTGATGCTGAGTTTTTACATCAGGAAGTGCAGAGAAACACTGAATACCCCAGCTGACTGCTGGGTTGCCTGAACACATTCCTCACTGAGCTGCATGGGACTGGTCACATGCAAATGCATTTATCACAGAATATGCTCATTTCAGTGCTGTTTGGAAAGAAACTCTTCCAGCTTGCCCCTGTGGTTTGCTTGCAGTGTTTTTGATGAGTTACACAAGGAACTTGAATTTCCTTGGCAGGTACCTGGGTTACTTGGAGTCTGTCTCCCAGCCTTTCTGTGTTCCTCTGGTCCTTGTTGTTAAAGCTCAGATTGTGTTGGGGAGACCTTGGAAAGGATGGAGGATATTCCCTTCTTTGGCACTATACTCTGGAATTTCATCCCCTGGGAAGTATTCCTGATTTGGTGTTGTTGGGGGTTTTTAAAAAATTCTTTTTCATCAATCGTAGTTTTAAAATTCAGCGTCTATCACATAAGAAAATTTAAGATTTCTGCTTGTACTTTATAGTTACTAAAGACAATAGCTTTCCCAGAGGTGACTACTACAGACACCTTCCTTCTGAAGGAATTTTTCAAAGACTAAATTGACAGCAAAGGCCACAGTCTTCATGGCAAGTCAACGGGGATCTGACATCTGATTGTCTTTTGTACCTTTGATGTGTCTTTCCTGCTAGCATTTGGGCTATAAAGCAATTTTCCTGCAGTCTACAACTGCAGCTGCTTTCTAAAGTTGAGTTTTCCCTAAATCTAAGATGTAGGAAAGATTCCTCCTTGGTGATACCAGGAGCTCTCCTTGAGTATAAAATCTTCTTTCCACCACCTTTGCAGTCATGTTGCCAGCCCAATGTCCAATTTACCAGCCTATCCCAGGAGTGAGGGAGTGAAATCTTGTAGCTGGTCACAAAGATCTGTCAATTCGTCTCTAATGGACCAAAAAGGAAATGAGGGATGATGCTCCACATTCCATGCATCACACTGAACTTAAATGATGGAATACAAAATTGTGAGGCATATATCTTCAGAGGCTTCCTTCCCACTAGTCCTGGAAAGTGGAGAACTCCAAGGAAGCACAAAGCCTTACTCAGGAATGGAGCTTTGGAGCAGAGCTGAGCCCAGGGTGTGGGAGCAGCTATGCTGGAGAGGGATGAAGAGGAGGGGGTGGCATTTTCCAGCTGGTTCTCTGCTACCATGACACCACAAACGTGCTGTTGATAGCTCACTGTTAGGTTTATGTTGTAAGCAAGCACTGTGCTTGCAGCTGCTCTGGATCTCAGCAGATCCAGCCTCTCAGCAGCTTGCTTCAAGGCAGAATGCTGCAGGAACTTCAGCTGGGTGGACCCTGTGCTCTTGTAACCATGCCATTTCCAGTGCCTGGGTTAGAGTTACAGCTCAGCTTTAAACTAAGTAGAAATGCTGGGTTTTTAACCCTAGAAGTAAAGCAAAAATATCCTAGTAAAATATCCTAGNAAAAAAAAAAAAAGTTAGTGAGAGGTAAAGAGAAGCTTTTAGGTTTGAAGTGTTCCTGTGCCTTTTTTACTGTCTTAAGGACACAGTTTTGCAGTGAAACATGGGAATATGCAGAGCACTTTGTCTTCTAAGTATAAAAGTGCTGCAGATGAGAACAAATAATTATTAATTAGTAAAACCACTGTATTTTGTTGCTCCTTCCTGTCTTGTTCATGAAAGATAGAAGCAGGAGAGATCTGAGATCATTTGAGGGGAATTCTTATACAGGCAAAGATAAGAACAGAATCAGTTAAAGTCAGAAGGAGGCAACTAATATGGCTTTTGAGGTATCAGTGATGTATTTTGTATTATTCATGGCAGTAATTTCTGTATGGCTTGGAAGTTTTCTACGTTTTCATTTGCTAAATTAGGTGGGACATCACATGAGAGTAAAGTAGTCAGTGAAATGTAGAAAGATTGAGATCATCACGATCATGCAAAGCTTGCAGATGCCTTTCCACAAAATGTGGTTAGCTACAGCACTGATTTTTATGTTAATTTACTAGTGAATAATTTAAAAAGACCTGTTTACTTTTTAATAAAAAGGAAAGACATAAATTGGCTGAGTGTTCCTAATGTTACTTACAGCTGCCATTGAGCAGATGTTAGGGATTCTTAGTGGTAGGCTAGACCAAAATAAGTTTTATGAATAAACAAACAATTTCTTTTTACTACCAACTCTTTCAGGCTGATTCTCTCCCAAACTCACTGTGAATGGCTTTTTAAAGTCTCCTCATAAATAATTACCTTTCTTTGGCACTTTTTTTCTAGGCACTTGGATTTTAATTACAGTGATGAACTGTTTTAATAAGTTGTTAAATAATTTTATCTTTTTAGGAGTGAATCCATTTTCAATTTCTCTTTGACTTCATCGGTTCCTGGGACTTTAATCCTTTTAATTCTTGCTAATTCACTTTATAAATTCATGCTGGAGAAGTAAACAGTGTGCAGCAGCATCACTTCCTTTTGAACTCTGTGCACGTACACCCACCTCAGCTCGCTGGTTATCAATGGTCTCCTGTTACTAGTAACCATTTTGTTTAACTCAGTCATTTGGATCACAGGAAGTATGAAAAGAGAGGTAATTAAATGGAGACAATGTGGTTTTGCTTTGGGCTAATGTCTGGGGGCCTTAAAGCCCTCCACGGAGGTGAATACTGTGCTTAGCTCGTAGATAAGGGATGTGGAACTTCACCCCAGAACAGCATCTTCCAGTGTAAATACTTATCAGACACTTTTGTGTGTGATTTGATGTTGGGAAATGCTGAACAGGGAATTCCTCCTGGCTTTTTTTTGCTGTTTGTGCCAGAAGGAAAGGTGCAGACAGGGTGGTTTCAGGGTTTGGCACCTGACAGCTCAGCAAAGCACAGGGGATGTTCTGCTTGACCACCTCTGCTTCTGAACATCTGAGTGAAGAAGTCACTGATACCACAGTGAGGCTCTGAAACAATCCTAATAATTCTACATAGTTGGGTTTTTTGGTTTTATTTTATTTTCTTTTCCTGTAAGAAAGATATAAAATGTGCTGTCTCAATGAATAGTGGCACTGAATAACTTGCCACTAAATACCTGTGAGGATATGTACAGATACATCTAGCAGAAAGAGAGTTTCATATTTCATTTCTTTGATTCACAGTATTTCAGTAAAAAAGGGTGGAATGCCAAAGTTCAAAATGATAATATATATTCAGTGTAAGTTTTTAAAAATGTAAAAACCTATCTGTAAAAATTAGATTTGAAGACTGGAATATCGTGTTTGTTTTGCCAGTGGACTGGTGAAATCAGCATTTCTCTATCAGTTTCAATATGTTTTTTTTAACCAAAACCCATGCAGTTTAATCAGTTCTTTGGTGCTTTTGGTTTGAGATGCTCACCATAATTGCAGTCTGTGGTAAGACTGGCACACAGGCTGTTGACAAAGGGGGGTGGAGAAACAATCCCTTGGCATATTAAACACCTTCTTGTGAGTTGCTCCCTATCTGTGATGGTGCTTCCTGGCCTTTTTTGTTTCCTTCATCCAAGTAGTGCTCAGCAGATGTTATGCCAGAAAAGTCTGACTGAATTTATTATCAAGCAACACACCTTCAAAAAGCTTCCCTTTGATATGAAATTGTTAGTTTTGCCATGTGAGCATTGTTAATAATGCAATGGGAGGAAAAAAGGATTTCTTAAAAAACCAGAAGTGTCTTTTCCTGGCCACCAGCAGAGAGGTGCCTCCTGCTTGGAGCGTGGTTGCACAGTCAGGGGTTTTGGTTGTTTTTTTCATTGAAGGGAGCTGGCAGGTTTTTTTTGGTATTCAGGCTACCTGAAGAGTTGGAAAGTTGCAAAACAACCCTACTGACAGAAAACATCTGTCTGCACCTGGAAGTTCTCACCTCCACTGCAGCCTACACATGTGGGCCTTTTGCAGTTTTGCCAAGTGCTGAATTATCAAGGTGGGGAAAGAAAAAGGAAACACTCTGAGGGGCAAAATTTCCTGAAGAGTAGGAGCTTTAAGTAAGATTGATGCCCTTTAGAAACAAGCTTTGTGATGCCTTATATGTATAGGTAAGGCCATCCAGGGTGTTACCCTTGGGATATTTGTTGCATCAGGAGAATCCAGGAAGTCCATGATAAAATCTCTGTGTTTGCAACTTGTTGGTGTTGAAGATGTTCGAGTGGCCTAAAAAATAAGTTGAAAGTGCCTCACATTTTCCTGGCAATCACGTGGTCACCGAAGTGGAATATTCATCCCTCTATGCAAGCCCTCAAGAAATCTGTTCCACTTGGTTTGTAAAAGCCAGCTGGAAACAAACAGATTGCAGATGAATCTGGTCAGCTCTGGCACCTTATATTTTTTTGGTTTTCAGGCAAAGCCAGAAGCCAAAACGTTGACCCTTCCAATTGCTCAAGGAAAATGCCTTTGATCCTGGAAATCCCCCTGAAGCCTTCAGCTGTGTCAGCTGCCTTTGATTGTAGGGGACAGTGTGGAAGAGGGGCTGATGCTGCTGTTTGTCCTCTGCATGACAAAGATGCTGGATGGATTCTGACTGTGGCATTAAGACATGGACTTTTAAATCTCAAAAATTAATCCTGCCTTTCTCTGGGTTAGCGTAGGAACAGAATCTTAAACTGCTTTTAACATCAAGCACTGAAAAACACTCAAAATGACATTGAAGTGTCATGATTTTGGCTGTATTATGGATGGTGGGTTTTTCAAAAATCTTTAAAATTCATAGCACCTTCTTGATAAAGTAGACTGATTTTCTGCTTGCTTTATTCAGTGTGGAGTATTTCCAATTTGATTTTAAACAGCTATTTCTTCAATTTGAGTAATTTTGTTACAAGCTAATAGACAATACCTAAGTGTACCTGAGCTTTAATGTTAACATATTTGTTTCAAAGCTGTTATCAACATTAAAAAGCACAAAGCTAAATGTAATTGCTAAAACATGGAATGCAATATGCCACTGCTGTGGTTCTAAGCCATCATGCATATTTATTATTTTCTTCCAATTGCATTTGCTATTACTGGTAGATATATCAGGGTTTTAGCCTCAGTCTGTAATATGTCATGTCCAGCACAACATTTTGAGAGGCTGAGATGTATTGATCCAAACCCAAGAATGCCAAGAGGGAAAAAGCCTGACCTAGACCAGTGCTGTTTTAATTATATCACGGTTTAAGCTAGTTTATCATTGTTTAGGTTAATTTAAGTGCAAACAAGGAAGTGATGCAATGCATCTCAGTGTTTTCAAGGGAAGCTTAAAGGGGGAGGTTTTCAAATCAAGGCCAGTTTCTCCCACAGCATTTTGGTTTTTCACCCATCCTAGCCAGAGCCCGTGGCTCAGTGCTGAGAGTGATTGCATTCAGTGTGAAAGGAGAGGCCAGGCTTGATGTTTCTCCATCAATAATTGCTGGAGGAGGCCATGGATTTGGGAATCTGGGGCTGGAGCTGTGCCACCAGCACTGCCTCCTGCCCTGGGTGCACCGTGCCTCACTCTCCTCCTGTGCTAGACAGGGGCTTTCTACTGATGCCTCTTGCATTTTGAATCTTGCCCAAAATCAGGACCATGGCAAAAAATAGCCCATGGAATGGCTTGTAGAGGAAATCAGCACTGCAAGTGGGAAAGCTGAGAGAAAAGTCTGGTTTTTCCCAGTGATAGTAAGGTTAGGATTAGGTGTTGGGATGCCTTGATTTATTTCTTCTTTCTGCCTTTGGCTTGCCACGTGTCATTAGGCAAACTGCTTCAGCAGTTCCAGCAGTGCCATCTGCAAAAGGAAATAAGGTTAATGTAGGTCAAACACTGTGGCACCCCTGAGTGCAGTATTGGTGCACCCTTTTAAAGAAGAAAAATGGCATCTTGGTAAAGAAAGAGGAGATTTAACAAGGGGTAACAACACAGGAATTCCTTAAACTTCCTAGTTGTCCTACAACAAGTCACTCCTGCTGCTTCCTCCTTGGAGAGGGAGAGGAGTGGCTGTTCCAGCAGCACAGAACTGCCTGAGCTGCAGCACCCTGGCACCTCCCAGCACTGCTGCTGATGGCAATGCAGGGAGGTGGATGGGAGCATGTTTCCTTCTGGGCTTCAGCTGGCTCCAAGCCAGCTGCCACAGTGACAGGGATTCCAGCTGTGGTCCTTGGACATGCCTCATGTCTGTTGTGTTTTGTCTTCTTTTTTGCCAAAGTTGGGATTAAGTGCTTGAGATGGTATTTTGTGTTCGGACTCAGATGTTTATTAAACCTTATCTATAGCAGTCTCACAGTGAGTGCTACAGCACTTTTAGCTAACAAATTAAAAATGGAGCCCTATCTCTCTCTACAGGGCCTTTTAAGGATAAACTGCCCAATTAAGGGATGACACCTAAGTTACTTTTACTTTTAACCCAATACCCAACCACCCCTGGCCCACAATGTGGATTTTTCTACCTAATTACAAAACACCACCCAGACCATGAAGAAGAAGGTGAAAAAGAAGGACTCAGCCTCTCCCCTAAATCCTTGCTTTACACCTATTACTGTCTTCTAAACCCTTAAACTCTGAGTTTTGCACCCTGTGATATCACACACTTCTATTCAAACCACACACCCACAATCCCAGGGCTGTCACTCAATTTTGGGAGCTCCTCCATGGCCTCAGGTCAGTGCAGGGTTTGCTTGGGGATCAGTGCCTGTCACACAGAAAGTCTGAAATTCTCAGTGCCCAGGGTTCCAACACATGTCAATTATTTGTCTCCTCTTTCTCCATGCCAGGCAGGGATGGGATTGGAAGGAATGCTGTAAAAATAGCAAGTGCCTATGCCATGTAGCTGACCAACAGAAGGTGGTGTGGCTATTCCTGCTGAACCTTCTAAAGAAGCATTTTAAATGAACACAGAAGAAACTAATACTAATTAAGTAATAGTATTCTGTGGAGACCTGTGCACTGCAACAGTGCATTAGCAAGCTGTGCATAATTCAGCAATGCTGAATTCTTTCAGGCATCACCTACAGGAAACTTTGCATAAGTATAGGCTTGATAATTTGTCCTTTGTGTGCATGTGTGAGAGTTCCTAAGGGCATTGTGTGGCCTGCAGAACCCCTGTTGCTGGAGGTGCTGTTCAAGAAAGAAGCATCCATTCTGAGTCTGGGAAACCAAGCTGGGATGGTAGGATGGGTTTTCAGAAGGTTGTCCTACTTGTAAATAGACATTAAACATGGAGCCCTATGATGGGATTTTTACTTTTTTTTTTTCCCCTCTGTGCAGGCACTTTTTCAAAAAGAGTTGCAAAAAATGAGCAGTTCTCAACAGACCAAGTTATAACCCAGCATTTTTCAGTGGTAGCTGAGACAGAGGTGTGTGAAAACACACACGGGCACCTCACCAAGTGGTCTGGCAGTGTAGCCTCCTGTCATGGAGCTAAAGCTACCTGGTGAGCTACTGCTGAAGTGAATTGTCACAGCTTTGCATTCTCTTCTCTTGGATGGCAGAGTTAAGCTAAGGGGGAATGTATTTTATCTTGCTGCTGGAACAGGAAAAGGACGGCTAAGTGGGACAATTAAGGATGAGGACATGTAAGTGGGACAATTAAAGATGACTCAAGTGACAAGAATTAGCTGCTACATTAGCCTTTTATATCTTGCCCTGCCTCTTATTTTCAGAGGGTTGTTAACCTGGCCACCCCTGTAAGGCTAATTGTGTGTGAATCTGAAGACCCTTAGTTTTGGATGCTCATAAAATAGAAAGATGACTTGCTAATGGGACTTCATGCACATTTGGTACTGTTTTGTCCTTGCTGCCTTGTCAGCAGAAACAGCAGGTGGTTTTGCAGGTCCTCTGAGCAGAATGCCACTTTTTGCCACCAGTCCTGGAACTCTTGGAAGGATATGTGTTCTCCCTGTGTCACTGCACGTTGTTGTATCTCAGTTGCAGCGAGGAAGATAGATTTGTGCTCATTGTGAGTACTTACAAAGTAGCACAGCACAATTGTCCCTCTGCAAGCATCTCTCTCTAAACTATTGTTTCAAACTGCCAGCCACATCTTTGTTCTTTACTAAGACTAAAGCAGCAGCACAGAGTCTGTAGGTATCAGGAGATAATCATTCCCCAAGGGCATTTGAAACACTTCACAACCAAAAGGTTGTGATTACTCCACGATTGCTGTACTGCTTATTATTCCTTATTGCTTAATTATGGAATCAGAGTGTGTTTCCTGGATGCTGTCATCTGAATAAGATTCTCCACTTCTCATGCTCTGCTTCAGTGTTATGTGGACTGGAAATCTTTGTACAGGGTAGGCATAGGGCAAGCCAGTTCTGGAGGCTCTTCTGACCTTTTGGGAGACCACAGCATTCATAAACGAGGCTGTGTATCTAGAACACAAAAAAATATAATGCAGTTCCTCTGAAGGAAATGGTCTGTATGTGTTGAAACCACCACCTTGGTGTTGTTGCACCATGCTCCAACCAACTGAGCTCATCCCATCTCCCTGGTTCAGTGAGTCTCACATGACTTGCTGCCTTGAAAGGAAATGTGCTGTTCTGGCTTCACATTGGAAAATAAAAGTAGAAAGTGTGGTCTTTCCCAGGCTCACCCGGCCTAGAAATCTAAATAACTGATTTTGTAAAGTCTTGGATTTAATGCTTCATTGAATCACGTCATCTACTCTAAGGAAGGGGAAAGCCATTCAGTGTGTATTTTAACCTTGGCCTTGATTTTTTGAGTGTATTCATTCACAGGAAGATGAGAAGATGGGTGATAAAACTCAGGTTTCTAAATCATCACCTAAATTTCCAGGTGAAACTCCTGAACTTAATCCCTTAAACTTGTTTTTGGAAACTTGAATAAGAAATAGATTGGGTGAAACTCCCTTATTATCACAAGGTTGGCATAAAGTTTGCTAAATGAGGTGTCTTTTATGGCAGCCCTTGATTTTTAAATCCCCTTTTCTTTGCTGAAATCCCAGTGTTGATAGCACCTCCCATCGTGGCTCTCTGTGCTGGTGTGGGTCCTCTGTCTCCTGCAAGAGGCTGCCTGCAGTCCTGCTAGCAAGCCCTTGTGTCATGAAAAGAATTTGTTTGGGAAATAAAAATGTATTGTTTTCATTGTTAGAGGATGCTACTAAATTGGCTGTATGTTTGTCTAATAATCACATCTAAAGCTGATTATTCTCGTAATAGCCTTAAGATATTATTTAAAAATAAATATATAAATGCACAACTTTTGTACTAATACTAGTTTTTAATCTCTTCTTGTTTCTGTGAAGTCTGAATGAGATTTTCAAAATTGAATAATAATTTGATCCGTTAATCTTTTGAAGCTAGTAATTTTATTTTCCCCTCTTTGCAGTCTCTGAGGCTCGCAAATGAATAGAGCTTCATTACTGGAGTCTGCATTTAATAACCATTATCCATTATCTTGTAATTAAGACTCCCTGTAACGAATCATGAGGACAATGCAAAAATACATAGTACATTTCTTTAATGAACTGGAAAATGTTCATCTTGTTCTATTTAGTAATGAGTTGCTGAATAGTCGTTAAATCCACTGGAGAATAGAACTAGATGGATTTTGAAGACTATCTTGAGTTTGTGGTTAATCTATTAGAATTAAAATTTCATCTTCTATTTTTATCAACAGCTGATTAGAAGTCATTCTGTTTGACCAAATTGATTAGAAGACCATATACAAGGGCAGCTGTTGTTTAATGAAAGTTTTTAATGAAACTGTACCATAGAGACTTGTAATTATAAGACTTATAAAAGCTTTGACTTACCTTATAGCAGAAAAAATGAGAAGTATTGCACTGAAGGACTTTAAGTGCTACATTTTGAAAGGGAAATTAAAAAATATAATTTGGTGGTGTTGAAGTTTCACTTCCACTGCTCCTTGTTTTAATGTGGCTATCAGATGTCCGTAGTGTCTCTCTGGAAGGGAGCAGCTCTGAAATGTGCAACTCAATTGTCTCTCCTGCGTGCTCCGTTCTTTGCAGAGCTCTATCAACTGTTAATTGCCTCTTTTGCACTTTCTGTGGAGTTAGAACCTTTCTTGCAAATAGTTTCTTGCAAGAAACCTTTCTTGTTTCTCTCCAGAATGGGAGCTGTCACAGGAGGGTGCAACTGAATCCCCACTGGGCTGATGTGGTGCCTAGTTCAGGAAGCCTGCAGGGAAATCTGTGGTCTTAGAAACCCCAAAGTTGGTGGTAGCATCTGATTGCGTTTAGGAGCCACAGAAACACGGCTGGCTTTGTGCTGCCTTGCCATCAGGGCTGAGACCCAGCTGTGTGCCCATCAGCTGTGCCATCAGGAAGGCACGCTCTGGAGGGTGCTGCAGCTCACAGAGTGCAGTCAAGGCAGCTCCTTACTTGGAGCCAGTGCTGAAACTTCCCTTCCCTACTCCAGGGGATGTTGTAGTGGCATCATCATTCACATAAGAGACAAAACGGACCCCAAGCCAAATTTGAAGTGGAAGCAGATGCAGTTCCAATTGACTTAAGTGGATGATGCACTACTACACGATGTTTGAATTATCCCTCTTCTTCTCCCGATTACTTTTGATAATTAATGATCCCACAGTACACCTTTTCTAAGAAGTAGGTTCCTAGGGGTGAAGTGCGTCCTAATGAAATTAAAGAAGTTCTGTCATTGTGTTCTGTCAGTGCTGGATCATGCACTGCAAGGCACATTGTTTTTTGTTAGTTTCTTAGCTTTTTGTTACACTGTGCTTCAGGATTTCTTTCAAGCCAAGACAGAACAACAAGAATGCACAAAAATATTACACAAGTATTAAGGCAGGCAGTGGAGAATATTATTCACAAGTGAGAAAACAGGAAAAAATAAGCCAAGGCTAACTCTTGTTTTTTAAAGAACACGGATGTTTTGACCTTGATACTGCATTAAATCAGACTGTGGATTTAAGTACAGTAACTTGCAGTGTTGCAATTGCAAAATGCACAAAAGAGGAGTTTTCCCTTGGATTGCAGTATTACACAGCTGGTTTAGTAAACACATATGAGATATCTTTCCCTTCTCCTTAAAACAGCTGCAGCAGATACAATAGCAGACTGTCAGAGGTGAGACCAAGTAGATGTGAAGCTAAATTAAAAAACAAAA
>VZUA01064331.1:19820-33627 GCA_013401035.1 Horornis vulcanius | reverse complement strand
GGGGGGACAAAGCACTATTGTCACCCCTGTAACTTTCAGACAGTCTTACTGAGGGAATGGATCCAAATGAAAGCACAAGAGATGATTCCCAGTTGATGCAAAGGTGCCTTTTTCTGTTAAGGAGAGAATGTATTTTTAAAGTGGCAAATTTACCTTCCGGCTTTGATGGTGCTATGTGCAGAGAGCTGTTCTCAAGCACACCCAGCTTTTCAGTGACCTTTTAACTTTGTTTCACATTATTATTGAAGAAAGAAAAGCAGCAAGAGCTGTGCTCTTCCTGCCTTAGCTTGACCCTGCATCAACTGGAACTACCTTCAAAAGACAAATTTTTTGCTTCTNGGGGACAAAGCACTATTGTCACCCCTGTAACTTTCAGACAGTCTTACTGAGGGAATGGATCCAAATGAAAGCACAAGAGATGATTCCCAGTTGATGCAAAGGTGCCTTTTTCTGTTAAGGAGAGAATGTATTTTTAAAGTGGCAAATTTACCTTCCGGCTTTGATGGTGCTATGTGCAGAGAGCTGTTCTCAAGCACACCCAGCTTTTCAGTGACCTTTTAACTTTGTTTCACATTATTATTGAAGAAAGAAAAGCAGCAAGAGCTGTGCTCTTCCTGCCTTAGCTTGACCCTGCATCAACTGGAACTACCTTCAAAAGACAAATTTTTTGCCTCTCAGCCACCAGATGCACTCTGAAGGCACCAAAAAACCTCACAGGCACACATACTATGTTGGGGGGAAAAAAAGTCTGCTTATTTCTGTGCCCCAACAGTTTGGAAGCTACTTATTTTGCTTTGTGAAACTCTGCTAGACGCTTCCTGGTAATTTAACCGGGAGAATTTATGGGAATCAGTTTTCTAAACAATTTATTTACTGGTGAAAACAAATGCATTCTTTCATATTCATACAGAATTGCAAACAAAGCTCCATAAAACATTAAGACTGCATAACCAGTCCCTTAGCAGTCAGCTGGTAAGACTCAAGGACCTAAGTTGCATTCCCAAGTTTTTCCTCTTGCATTCTGATGCCCACCATCTGTGTGCATCTTCTCCAGACCTGCCCTCTGAGCAGTCAGTGTCCTCCCTGGCAGCCTTCCCCAGTACAGGCTCCCCTAATCTCTTCCATCCTTGCCTTTTTCCTGCTTCAGTTTCTTCCCTATTAGGCCCAAGCAGGGCTGGGGTTTTGAGGGTGTTGGAGAACATGTGCTTTATCGCAAACTGAATCTTGGCACTTGGACTTGGCACAAACTTCAGCAATCTATGATTCTGCCGAAGGTTTGGGGTATCCTCTGTGACTGAGCTGCTTCTATAAGGTCTCTCCAATGTTTTTCAGCCACAGCTAGCCAGGCTGGCTAAAAATAAGCTGTTTAATGTCATCAGAAATAATAGGTTAGGGAATGCTTACACGAGCAGGCTTATTGGAAGTAAAGAAAGTGACTTGAATAAATGGGCACAAGTTGGAGACAGTGGCTTCATGATCTGGCAGAGCTACAGCCTGTACAGACATGTATGACTTCCAAACTGCAGTTGTTGAAAGTATTGAGTCTCTCTGGGTGTCCAGCCTGCTGTTCTCTAACAGAGCACGGTTTATATGAGGTCAGGAGAAATTTTCTCCCATCTTCCCCTCCCAGCCCAGAAGAGTTCTAACAAGGCCAAATTTGGGTGGTTTTGCACTGAAACTACAGAATGCATGAAGTGTACATATGCACCCCCCTGCCAACCTTCAAGTCCTTGCTCCATAGCACAGAAGAACTCAAGTTGTTCAAACAGGAGGTTGCCAGAATTGTTCAAAATAAGCAGAACAGCTTCCCCTTCCCCACTTGGCCTCTTCCTTGGAAACAAACTCAATTAAACATTTTGGCTGAAATTCTTCCCACCCAGCATTATTCTGCTTGAAATAGTCCTTGCTGCTGGAAGGGTTAGCTCCAGGAGTTCACTGGAGTTTAAGAGCAAGTTGTAAAGAGTGCCTCCCTTTGTATTTATGCTTGGGTACCACTAATACATTTTTATCACTAATGCATTTTTATCAGTTAGGCCTGTGATAGAATCACTTTAAGGCCAGAATCAAAGGAATTAAGCATTGTTTCTGAAGGGCAGAATTTTCTAAGTGACTTGAATATTAAAAACACTGAGAAAGCCTGAGTGCAGAAGGGAAGAGTATTTGCTTCCCTGTTAGACTGCCTGACGGGGGAGAATTATTAGGGGTAGTGTATGGCTTATTTATTTCTACCCTTTCCAAAGCCTTTTGAAGAGGCTAGGCATCTCTGACCTCCAGATATTTTAAAGCAATGTTACTGGGTCTGTGCATAAGAAACATGGAAGACAAATTGTTGAATATCATGGTAGTCCTCCTTTTTTAAACCTGAAAAGAAATCTGCAAAGGGAACAGCTGTAGTCTGTTTCTACAAAGAGAAACAGATGACTTTTGTTGCTGAACTTTTCTCTTTAAAATGGTCTGTGGTGTGCCCAGATCTAAGAGATTACATTGGTTTGTGTTTCTTATGTAGCTGCAAAGCTTGTGGGTTTTTTAATGTCAAATGTGGTACGTTTTCTAAACTTTTTCCTATACATTCTGGAACTCCAGTAATACAAATATGGGTTGTGAGGACAAGCCTGAAAGTTTGTAGTTTTACTCAGACTTGACACGAGCTAGACCTGCAAGCTGCAGAGTTCTTGTTTTGTACAGGGTTAAAATTGTTATTCTACACATGCATTTATTTGGAACTTCCCCTGGCAGGGAATTTAGGATTATTTACAGGCTAATTTAATGAAAAGTCATTTGTGCTTTTACAGTTTGATTGGTAAAATTGGGACATTACATGCCTGTCTTCTAAGCCAGATATCTGACCTAAGTTATTGCTGCTTTGGTTTCATGCCCAGTGCTTTCAACTGGAGCTGTTACAATGCAGGAAAGCACTTGAAAGTTATTCATACCAACAATATAGTGACATATGGGCTGAATTTCTGCCAAATGGACCAATTATTTAGGAGTAGCTCCTAGCACAAAGAATAAGCTATTCATTGAAAGAGTTAAAGTTAGAACTTCCCGCTGCTTGCCTATCTTAGGGAGAGAGGGAGCTTGATGGAGAAAGGTGGTGTGTAGCCCAGTGGTCTTGATCCTTGAAACTCATCCTGAGATGGTCTTAATACTAGAACCCCATGTCCTAGCCCAGGTTGGTGGTTTTGCAGCCCATTTTGTGGGAAGAGCACTTGATCAGTACTGGTAATCCAGCCTGGCTGATGTGCTTATGTATTCTTACCCTTCCCTGTGTCTCACCAGAGCTGCTCTGCCCTCTTTGGCAGCCCCTTCCATGGGACTTCTCCTTTTTTTTTTTCACTCTTCCCTATTTATGCTTGATGGTGATGAAATGTTGTCAATCACAGCAGAAGGCCATGAGTGACATTGCTGTGCTAAATCAAAATAGCACAGAGCAGCTTCAGACTTGTTTGTCCTCTCCTTTAGTTGGGTTTCTTTTTTTATTTTTCTTTTCTTTTTTTTTCAGTTTGGGGTTTTTTTTACCCTGTTCTCCAAGGAAAGTAGTGTAAATGCTTATTGCTCCTTGCTTGATAGAAGTAAGAGCATGCACAATACAAAGCTGTTGAGAAGAAATGTCATTACTGTTCTTTTCTATCTGTTGGTGTACAGTTTTCTGTTATTTAAAACAAAAAAGGCAGGGAGGGGAAGAGGGACAATGGCTGAAGAGCTTCTGTCTGCAGATGAACACATTTGATAACTGTGGACAGTCATTCTCTCTCTGCATATTTAGGCAAGTAAAACAAAGTCCATGTTGAATTAATGCATCGCTTTCTGGAACAGCAAGACTTTTTCCAGAAGCAGGCCTGACAAAGGGGGGGGTGGAGCGGAGGAGTGGGGGAGGGCAAACACAGACTGCTGACAGAGGGGAAAGTATTTTGAAAGAAAATTCTTCTGTGGTTTGGAAGATGTAGGTTTGAGGCTGTTGCATTTTGCTGAGAAATCATTAATTGGCTAATTTCTAGCCCAGTTCCCCCCTATCCCTGCCCCTACCAGCATATCAAACCAGGATGGGGTCACAGAAAGTTGGGGGCATGTACAAGCACCAGCTGAGCAAAGGAAATTACTCCCTTATTTGGTTGGCTGAAGTGCTGCTGACAACTTCCACTCTTATTAATGGAGGCAAAAAGGAGAAAACTTACAAAATAGAGGTGAAGGAGAGGAATGCGAAATGGGGCGCCCAGAACTTGGAAGCAGAAATGTCTGAGCCCTGGCTGTTTGCCTGGGAAAGATGAGACTGATTGTGCAGGGCTGGAAGTGTGCGTGGTATTTTAGCTGCTTAAAGGCAAGGCTCCTGTCCCAAATAGTTTACAGCCTGAACAAAGAGAAGGAGATCCGTGCATCAAAGGAACATGGGCAAGTGGCAATTTGGCATGAATCTTACTGCAACCAAAGGGGTTTTCACAGTGTAAAATGATCCTTATTCAGTATTTTTTAAAGCTCTTTGAGAAGGACTAAAACTAAGCTTCTTTGGTAAGGCAGGAAATCAGGGTAGGTAAGGCTTATTTTAGGAAGGACTTCAGAGCTTCAGGTTACTTGATACCATCGAGGAAGAAGGCTGCTCAGGTTGATGAGGCATCATATGAAAAGCATGAGGCTGAGTGGGAAAAGATCACAGAATCTGAAGGAGTAAGAAATCCACATAAACGTGTAAGTGTGTGCAGTAGGGCATTAAAGCAAGGCACAGCACACAGGCTTGAAAATTCAAGATGGAGCAACTGAATTGGGAATGCACTTGGTAGGAGACTGGTTGAAATGCCAGAATGCTGCTGTGCCAAGAGCCTTCTGCAAGAGCAGCGTGTGCTGGAAGGCTGGGAAGGGAGCAAAGCAGGCAGGAGGTGCCTGTAGTGGCTGTGCAAAAGAGTCACTGAAGGGCCAGTGAGGAGCAGCAATGGTGGAGGCCTTGAAAATGTTGGGGCAAGTCTATCACCAAGGTGATAGACTAGGAGGAATCTGAAATAATCAGTGCCAAGGGAATTGGGAGGATAGAATAAGGAAGATTTGGAAAGAGCTACCGAAGCTCTGTGCTACAACTTGAGCTGTAAAACCATTGGTCTGCTTTCCTTGACCTGACATTAAGTGTAAATCCAGACAGCCAGAGGAGGGACCAAGTTGCCTTTTCAAGACACCTCATAACTTCAGTGTAGAGTGTGTGTGTGCACAGTCACACATTCAAAATATGGAATTCCAGTTTGACAGATGGGATTGGAGGAGCCTCACAGGCTGTCAAGTTCAGTGTCTTGCTTTGTCAGCCAAGTAGGTACAATTTCTTCAGGAGGGAATGGAGCTTCATCTTAGCTGTCCTGAGGTTTTTCCTGTGGGAGAGGTGTCCTAACAGATCACCTGTTTGAAAAAAAATGCCATAACCAATGCTTAAAAATTCTTGTGAGATTCCCCTTTTACTACTGACAGAAATACATCTAGTGAAACAAAAGAAAATTTATTTGGAAATGGGTTGTTTAAAGGGAATGTGTTGGAATGTACCCAACTGCTCACTATGTACAAGCTGCAATCCTACACAAAAGGAAAAAAACACATAGCACAGTTGTCAAGGTCTGCAATTATCCAAAAATAATTGTCATTGACATTAAGTCCTTCTGAAATTTAAGAAGCCAAATGTATCATCCCTCCTTTTTCTGCAGCCAGTAATGTTGTATCACAGCCAGTGAACAGGCTGGGCAAGACAGAAGAAATATTTCAGTCCTCATTACACTGTGACTGCTGAGGTGACCTGTGCTACTTGATAAGCATTGCCAAGGTGGCTACAGGTCATCTTGCTGTGCTGTAAATCATATGATGGTTTAATAGCTGTATTATAAATTCTTTTTATGTGAAGATTTGCACTTCATTGAGCTGCATTTTAAAATGGGTGCGACAAGATACCATGGGCATGCTTAAACTGTCCCAGCCAGGTTTTAGATCGGTTTTGTATGGGTTGCCTTGACTGCTCTGCATTCAAAAACTACTTTTAAAGTGGCTTTTTAGTTTTAGAGGTATTGCTATTTATGTATAGAAAGGGCCTCAGCTTAGCAAAACACTGTGGTGTTGCTGGAGTAACACGAAATGGTTGTATTCTTGTTTTGGTAGGTTTTTTCGGTTTTCTTTCCTTTGCTTTTGTCCTCTTCTAGTGATTACAGGAGGACATTGGATGTTAACAACTTGTTAAAAAGTGATCCATAACACTCAAATATCACCGATTTCCTTGTACCAGGTCTGTTGTGTACATCTGTATAGACCCTGTAATGTAAGTGGCTGTAAAGCAGGGCACAGTACAGCTCAGATCCTTTGTCCTGTATATGTGCACACCTTCCAGCTGGAAAGCCATACCTGTGCTGCCTTTCCCAGGGGAAGATCTTTGTTGCTAGAAAAATCCCTCTCTGTAGTATTGTGGGCTGTTCAAAGGACACAGGTGCTGTTCTCTGCTGTCCATGCTGTTTTCCCAGTGATCCACAAGATCTGTCCCTATATTTTGGTCTCAGTTCTCTACTGTATTTGTTGAGGAGATTTTAGGTAGAACCAGAGCAAAATGGAAGCCTGCCTTCCTTTGGGAAGGAGGAAAAGAAATAGGAGAAAGATACACTGACAGGGAATTGAGGCTTTGGAATAAGTAGTGGACTGAGCACTGGGTTTGCCACTGTGTCTGGGAGGGCTGGGCAGAGCACAGCTACAGCAGCAAGGTATGAGCTGGGTGGCTGAAATAGTGCAAAATTCTGGTTGTGCGTATTTTAAATAGTGTCTGTGTCTGGGGAGGAGAGAGAATGACACATACTAATCCTTTCCTTCCAACCTAAGTAGGCTGCAGTTGGATAATGCATGATGTGACAGATGTGTATTGTAGCTCTTTGCTGAATGGGCTTTGCTTCTTCATGCATGCCTTGTTCAGATTTATTAGGCAGCTCAAAATCCAGACAGGAGCCTCCTTCTGCTCAGCTGGGGGAAGGTGTCTTTGGCCTGCAAATTAGTAATAAAGAAATGTGAGTGAAGTTGGCTAATTAAGCAATTAATAGATCTCTGGATGTCACTCACTAAGAACAGAGCTGCCACCTTGACATTTTCATCTAGAAGGGGGTAGGACTTTCATCCCTTTTTTTCTACATGCAGCCTTTTAGCTGGTGTATGTGCTTTGTAGCATGTAGTGTAGTTTATTCTGCCCACTTGACCTCAACACTGAGGTTGATGTAACAGAAGCTGCAGCTGGGGAATACAAATTATCCTTTTGTTTGTCTTTTTTTTTTTTCCTGGTAATTCTTAAGTCAGACTTTAATGAACCAAAATTATATGATTTTGTATTCTCTGTAGGTCTGGGGATATAACTTCCATAGTAGGTATGGGTTGGTTTGCTGACTTCTGTTTTATACTACTGCCTGTCACAGAAGCTGAATGAAACCAGCATGATATATCAGATTTGTCAGTGTAACTCAGGGTAGTGTCATTCTGCTGTCGGATGCTCTGCTGATTCTCTCATGAAACCATTTATCTATGTGAAGTCTTTACAATAACCTTACGTATCTGTCATGAAGTGTCAAATATCTTCTCTTAAAGACTTATGAATAAGAATCTGATATGTTGAATGCTATTATGAGTCCTCTTCAGTGACAATTCCACTGAGAGCTCCCCCGCTCCCTTCAGCAAATCTTGGTTTATACAAAGTGTCCACTGGCTAGAGATAATATTTGAGAAACAAAACAGGATTTACACTTTGATTACAAGGGGGCCCATATCTCCAGAATACTGTTTAAGTTACAAACCTCATGTATGTTTGTGGTATGTCCTGCAGCATTGACAGAAACCAAACGTGTGTAATCTTGGAAATGTAATTTTTGCTGTCAAAGTACTTTGCAAGGGGAAATTGTAATGGTGGCTTCCTGGTTTTTATCTCTAGGCTTATAAATAGATCTGCTAAACAAAAACATTCTTTTCTAGAGTTGATTTTTAACACTTTTGATTGTCTTGCTTCATGGGAGATCTTTTTTTTTTTTTTTTTTCCCTCCCTATTTGCATGCACTTAATTTTTTTATTTTATTTATTTCTTTAAAAAAGTATAGGGAGGAGTCACCTAAAGGGCTTTTCTCTCAAAAATCAGCAGTCTTTAGTTGAAAGCCACAGCACTGAAGATGTAAGCAGTGAAGGTGCTCAAGGTCAGAATGAGACAGTGGCAGTTCAGAAGAGCCTTACTGTTTTACTTGAGTGATCAGCCTCCAATTGTTGGTTTTGATGGGTGACCACCATTTCAATTCCTCACACAGAAGTTTAGAAGTTGTGTTGGAAGCTAGGAATGAACACCCTATGCATGGTTATCTGCAGAAGAAGGGAAGCCACATCCCTGAAGAGTGAGACCACTCTGCCCAGCAAGAGGACCTGAATAGCTGGCTTTATCTGAAGCAGAGCCTGGTGTTTTTGTGGAGGAAAAATAGAATAAACACAGCAGCTTCTGTGGGAGTTGTAGTGGCAAGGGCAACCTCTGACATCCTGGGTTATAAAGCAGCTTTGGTATGGGGGAAAGAAAAAAGAGGGCCTTCTTCCAAGACTCAGCAAATATATGCTTAGCTCAGTATTACTGTCCTAGAAACATCCCTGGAAGTGTCTGAAACAATATGTATCTGGACAGGGCAGCTCTGAACTCTCCCTTGGCCCTTACAGGGACAAGATCTAGCTTCCCAGGGGTCTTCTGAAGTTCAGTTTAGTGCTTTGCATGCAAAAGAAACCAGACATGGAGCTCCTTCTGTAGCAGACTTGAAAACAGAAGAAAAATTAGTCCAATTCTACCACCCAGTGCAGAAATCTAACTAGAAAAACTGTCCTGTCCTGTGACTTGGAAGCTGGGATTTCATTTGCCAGGTTTCATTTGTCAGGCCCCATCTTGTAGTGGAGTATTTCTATGGGGAAGGTGTCATATGCTGATGGTGCTAATTACAAACTAGCTGGAATTTCTTATTAGTGATAAGCCAGCTAAGCAACCCTCCTAGGGGAGAGCAGCAGAGAGTCCTTTCCTCTTGGTAGCAAAGGTTTTGACAGATTTTGCCCCATCAGAATTAGAAGGATCCAAATGTGACCAGTCAGGGGAACTTGACTTCAGAGATGTAGCTTTGCTGAATTTGCTGCCATCAGATGCTCTGTCAACATTATTTTCCCTTTTCTGAGGTATTATTTCTTACTTTGTCTCAGTAAGGGCTTTAGTTTATTTTTCATTAAAATTTCCATGCTTTACCCGGCGACAAAATGCAGTTAAGCCACAAAACCAAACAGCTGTTTTACCCTCATAAAGAGTGCTTCCTTCAAGCTGCTGCAACCTTTTCATAGCTCCTTTGTTCTGCAGTGACCAGGAGCTTTGGATTCACTTCATTTCCTGCCCATTCCTCTGCACTGACAGCCCTCCATTTGTTCTTTCCTTGCCTTATTGTGACTGCTGGTAGAAAGTGCTAGGAAGGCTGGCTGGGGTGCACTTTATTGCTTGCCTTCCCTGCCTTTAATCTAGCTACAGAAACTCATGGTGTCACATGCACCATAGTTTGGGTGGTGGAGAGGGTTTTTGTGACACTTTCCATTTCTGTTGCTGCAGAGGAAGGATGGTAGTTCAAGTTTTCAATGGCAGGTGTAATTTTTAAGCTCCAGAAGGAAAGATTGACCTTGTGTGTGATGTGAATGCTGCAGTAAATGACTCCTGGGTAGGTGGAAGAAGATGTTGACAAGTGTCTGTTCTGCTCTGCTTATTGGCTTGCTCTCAGCAAGTCTGCTTAAAACCTCTGCCCAGCTGTAAGGGGATAGATGCTGGAGATGAATGGGGGTCCTGAGTTTTTGGCTCAAACACCGTACTTGAAATCCAGTCTGTGCTTTTGAAATGTGTGTCTCAGTTCCTGGTCCTCCTTCACCAGTGTCACACGTGCATTTCTCTGGAGTGAAGTTTAGCAAAAGTATGTTTGTAAAACACTTCACAACCCATGGATGCAAATGCTGTATCGTCTCCTGTCATACACAGACCTCTTTTTTTCTTTTGTCACTTTTTAAAAAATGTTTCAAGCTCATTGCTGTAGACCTATGCTGCTTGGGAGGTGCAAGGAGAGCAGCGTGCTGGGCCAGCCCCTCTGGGCTGGGGAGATGTGTCCCTCCGGGCACGCAGTGCTCGGGTTTCAGTAACACAATGCTTCGTGCAGCCGTGTGCGTGTGCAAAGAGCCAGCTGGCTGCAGCTCCCGCGGTGATGCTCGGCTGATTTGGCAGACGGATTGATTCTGTCAAGTTACAGTATGGGAGTTAAGTCCAGCTTCAAATCCTCTCCCTTACCCGCTCGAGGAACTTGGAGGGAGGGAGGGAGGGAGGAAGATGGGGGGGAGCTCTCTGGGGACTTTGTGTCATTATTGGCATGGAAACATTTTGTGATTATCAGCAGCGGGGTAGTGGCAAGGGGCTGATTATCTGTCATGTCGTCAGCATAAATAAGCAGTGGGCCCCTGAGCAGGGCTCCGCCTTTTGTAATGGATTCACGTAATCGCTGCATAACAGTTTAAAAGCAAGCAGTGCAGAAAAACAGCTGGGCTGATCCTGACCCTAACTGATGTTGCCTTTTCTCCCCTCACCAGAAGAGAAATATGTCACTATCCAGCCCTACGCCAGCCAGGGGAAGGATGAGATTGGCTTCGAAAAAGGGGTCACCGTGGAGGTCATCCAAAAGAACCTGGAAGGATGGTGGTACATCAGGTAAAGAAGCTGTGCAACCCACAGGAACTGTGACAATGAGCTTTTCTGATCAATCACTGAATGTTAGTGTCTAAATCATTCTGCAGCTGGACAGGGAAGTCCAAATTGTTCATAATGCCTCTTGAAGAAATGTAAAGAAGAGTCTGATGCAATGCAATGGTGGCTGAAGTAACACCACAGTGTCTGCTAAGGCTGTGGACCATTCCAGTGAGGAAATGCCTTAACTTGCAGTTTTAGAGGGGTTTTTTTTCTTGCTTCAAGTTAAAAGCCCATATCTGAGTTAAGATCTGTGAGACCTAACAAGGCTTTCTGTTGTATATAATTTTAATGTGTTTCCAGTATAAGAGTTATTCTGCAACATATTTAAATCTATTTATAGCAATGCTGAAAGGCTGATTGTGATCTCTTGAGCTGTTTGGGGCAGGTAGTGCTACTTTCAGGCATACAAGATCAGTTTGCTGGCTGTAGCCCTTTTGCAAGCTTACCAGTGGTTTCAGCTAATTTGCTTTGGTTTTTGTCTGTCCACATTAGATATTCCTAATGTAGAGGGACTGCATTCCAAGGGCAGGTAAAGTTGTTATTGTGTATCAAATTTTGTTATGTAGTGGAAACAGCAGTCCTAGCAGAGAGCTTTGACTTAAGAATCTCCTTTGTAAATGCTTATGGGGAGACTGTAGGTTAGGTATTCTCTCAGTGATGTAGGGTGTCAGGATGAGCACTCGATGAGAGCTTTCTTCATTTAGGTTTACACAGCATTTAGGTTTTAGTGCACTTTTGTGGTTCTGCCCCTTGTCTTGTATCTGTGTGTGAACCTGTCAGTGCTGTGACATCCCATTTCTCTTCAAACAAGATGTGATAAAACAGGTAGCTTAAAATGGAGGTTTATTTCTCAGCATTGCAGAACATCTCATATAGTCATCTTTTTCCATTCAACATGTAATTATAGTGATTTTTTCCTCTTTCCCTTCCCAAGTTATAGCTTGCTTTTGTTTGAATGCTGCTTGATTTATTGGCTACAAATGAGGACTGTGAAAATGCTGACTGAAGCAATGTTGTTGTTTTTCTTGACTTCCCTTACTTAGAAGAAAAAAATATCAGTTTTCTATCTAATGATCCCATGGAGCAAATAAGCTAATAAAGATAGCAGTGGAGCCAGGAAAGCACTTTAGATAGGAGGAACTCAAAAATGCCTGGGTTTGGTCAGGTTACATTTTTTTTCTCTGTTAATCATCTACAGAAGTGGAATACAAAGTTTTGGATAGGGTAATCAAGCTCATTTTTTTCTGAGGGGAGAACCATTGCAAGACAACTCTTGTTTAGTTTTTCATTCTCTTTCTGCAAAGTAGCCTGCTAACTACTGTAGGTTTCTCTTTGCCATATTAACACTCCTATAATTAGCTGATTTTCTTTTTCCCTCTTTTTCTCACACACTCCTTTGAGTCAACCCAAAAGATGCATTTTTCTCCACCAGGAGTGCCTTTTGGAGCATGATGACACTTGCTGCTGTGGTCTCCTTGGCATCTTCATTCATGGCAATCTGCTGGAAGGACAGTGGATGCTCCAGCCACCCTGTAATAGTTGGGAATTGCAGCATGTGCTTGGCTTTTCTGGAAGAGGCATTTTGATTTGAGAAATCCCTCTTCTTGTTGGAAGTGTTACATGTATGTGTGACAAGAATATGGGGTGTCAACTGTGCCCCTCTCTGCTGCTTTGGAGCACTGCGTTACTTTCTTGCTGAAAGATTAAACTCTTAGAAATGTTTTGGGTTTTTTTTTTCCCATGGGCAACACTTCCAGAAATGTTGATTGTGATCCATCCCTGCAGGCTGGTCCTTTGCAGCCTGGGTAGCTGATCTCCAGCTTGTTGTGCTGTTTGTTACATGTAACCTGCTCTGAATACTGTTAGGTACCCCTCAGAAAAGGATTCCCTTTCTGTGCAAATTTGCTTCCTTGAGTATTGAGTGCCTTCAAAGGAGCAACTCCCTCTGCTGCTGTGAGTGTGAGGGGAGAGGGAGCAGGAGAAGAATGCATTTGGACCCTGGGCTGGCTAACAGACTGAACACACTTCACTGTGTAGAGAGAAACACAAATCCAGTAGTTTGTAAATGGAATCCACCTTAAAGACATTAGCTTGTTCCACCTTAAATATGTAATTTCTTCAAATTCTTGGCCATGTGCTGATCCTCATTTCCTGTCCTTCTTTTTCTTTTTTTTTTTCTTTTCTTTTTTTTTTTCTTTTTTTTTTTTTTTTTANTTTTTTTTTTTCCCTAGTTTGCTTCCCTCTGGAGTAATTCCAGTGCTCTGGAGCTGGAAAGCAGATGTGACTCTCAGACTTACAGAGGCACTTCTGACTTTTTTTTTTAACATTCCTATGGTTTTAATCCTTTTTTTCCTTCATGTAATATAAATAGGGAGGGTTTTGGAAGCATGAAGGAACCAAATCACTGCACCTAATTCTGAGACCCTCCCAATTCAGTGCTGTACATGCTAGATGCAATATTGGTGTTTGTCTTTATTTTGGCCCACATGCATTATGACTTTAAAAAAAAAAATCAGGACTAGGGAGAAATGAAGGAAAGGCTCTGTCCTGGGATCCTGCTTACTGTAGCATTGAGTTCAGTAGATCTGTGCTTTCCAGTGTGCCCACAGCTGGCATTAGCATCCATCATTTAAATCCTACTTTGCCTGCAGGTGACAGCAATAGATACAGTCTTGTGGTGCCCGAGTGGACTGACTGCAGGGCAAGTTGGTACCAATATGCTAAGTAAAGCTTTTGTTATTTGCCTTCATGTCCTTCATTTTGTGGTTGCTCTGAGCCTCAGCCCATGGGAATGAAGTGCAGCTGGGAGGTGCTGGCAGCACTGAAATGAGCAGGAATCTAGGATGGGGATTGAAATGTCTCCAGTAGGTTCTGAATACAAAGGAAGAAAGATACTTGTGATTCAACTCTTAAGATGTGAAGTGAAAATTGTTACTGGTTCAGGACTTCGCTGAAATTGATTAACAGTTGTTTTAGTTCTTTCACCTATAAAATGGGGAAGATCAAGGAATCTTCTGAGGTTATTCTTCAAAGGGCTTAAAG